>JAREIK010000978.1:0-47835 GCA_029783825.1 Sapria himalayana | reverse complement strand
TTCAATATTTCTATATCTATATTTTTCTATTTATCTATATATCTTTTTATCAGTTCATCAATATATTTTTAAATGTTAATATGTCTATTATATTTATCCTAGTAACTTTTGAACTATATATATTTATATCTATTTATGTGCTTAACAATCTATCTTTCCTTCTATCGATTTGACTATTAATCAATCAATCAATCTGTCTATCTCTATATATTTCTATATATAAATAAATCTGTGTTTATCTAACTATCTTTCTACTCTCTTTCTATCTATTTCTCTATCTATCTATTTGTATATCTATCTATATATATAGCCGTATATCTATCTTTTAGTCTATATGTCTGTTTGTTTTTCTATTTTTCTATCTGACTATTTTTCTATCCATCTATCTATATATCTATATATCTATCTTTATCAATATCTACTATCTTTTTATTTGTCTATATATCTATCTATATATTTGTATATGTATCTATCTATCTATGTATATAATAGTCTATTTGTCTTACAATCTATATGTCTTTCTATTATTCTATCTATCTTATGTATCTATCTTTCAATCTATGTATCTATCTGTCTTTCTAGAAAATTATGTATGTATTTCGATATCTATATATTTATTTGTCTAACTATCTAACTATCTATATATTATATGCCTGTCTATCTATGTTTCGATCTATATTTCATCTATCTATCTATCTATCTCACTATCTTTTTAAGTATCTTTTTATCTATCAGTCAATATATCTATCTATCTAATTGTTAATCTATCTATTTGTTTATTTATCTATCTATTTATCAATATTCCAATCTATCTCGATATCTATTTATTTATTTATCTAGCTATCTGTTTATCTATCTATCTATCTATCTATCTAACTATATATCTATATTTATCGTTAACTATCTACCAATCTACTTATCTATCTATGTGTCTATCTTTATATCTAAATAACTATCTTTCTATCTATATCTCTAAATGTCTATTTGTCTATTTGTCTATTTGTCTATTTTCTTATCTTCCATCTATTGATCTGTCTATTTATCTATCTGTATATCTATCTATCTATTTATACATTTATCTGTCTAACTATCTAACTATTTATCTATCTATCATTCTATCTATCTATTTATCAATATAGGTGTGTATCTATCTATCTGTCTATATTCTTATCTCACTAACTTTTTATATGTCTATTTGTCTATCTATCTATCTATGTATCTATTTATATATCTATATGACTATTTGTCTATTTATCTATTTGTCTGTCTATCTATCTATCTAACTATTTTTCTATCTATCTATTTGTCTATCTATCTATCTATTTGTATATGTAAATATTTATCTATTTGTCTATTTTCTATATGTCTAATTTTTAATCTATCTATCTATATATCTATTTATCTATCTAATAGGATAATTATCAATTTATTTATATATATATCTATCTATTTGTCTAACTTTCTAACTATCGATCTATATATTTTTCTATCTATCTCACTATCTATTTATTTATCTATCTCTCTAACAATATAATTGACATACTTTCTATCAATCTATCTATGTATCTATATATGTGCCTATCTATTTATTTGTATATCTAGTAATCTATCTATCCATTTACCTATTTAAATATCTATCTATCTATCTAATTATCTAACTAACTAAGTATCTACCTCTATATCTATATCTCTATTTAAGTAGCTATCTATCTATCTATCTATCTATATGGTTATATCTTTATCTGTTTATCTATCTCTTTACCTATATTCTTATCTATCAATCAATCTAACTATCTATCTATCTAACTATTTGTCTATCTATCTATCTATCTTTTTTTCTATATATCTTTTTATCTATCTATATATCTATATATGTGTGTATCTATCTATATGTCTATGTGCCTATCCTTCTATCTCCTTATCTATATATTTCTTTATTTATCTATCTAACTATTTTCCTGTCTATCTATCTATATATCTGAATATTTGTCTATCTGTCTATCTATCATTCTATCTATCTATCTATTTATCTATCTATCTTTCTATCTATTTGTTAATCTTTATATATATTTATTTCTTTATTTGCTATAAATCATTCTAGCAAAATGTCTATTTGTCTCTTTGTCTATTTGTCTCACTTTGTATCTATCTATCTGTCTATGTGTTAATGTAACTATTTTTCTATCTTTATATGCATCTATATGCCTATATATCTATCTATTTGTCTATCTATCTTTATATCTACCTATTTATATATCTACCTACCTATCTATTTATTTTTTTATTTGTCTATCTATCTATGTTTATATTTATCTTTTTGTCTACTTGTATATCTGTATATGTATTTATTTGTATATCTGTCTATCTGATTATCTATCTATCTATCTATTTATCTATTTGTTTTTCTATCTATATTTGTATCTATCTATCTATATATGCATTTGTCTATCTCTCAATTTTTCTATATATCTATCTCTCAATCTATTTTTCTCACTATCTGTTTATTCATCTATTAGACTATCAATCTATTTATCTATTTATCTATCTAACTATGTGTCTATCTATCTATCTCTATGTCTATCTTTTAGTTTATATTGCTATTAGTTTATGTTTCTATCTAGTTATCTGTCTATTAATCGATAAATCTATATGTATGTCTAACTATATATATATATATATATATATATATATTTGTCTACTTTTCTATCTATCTATCTATCTATCTATAAATTTGTCTATTTGTCGATCTATTTATTTTTCTATCTATTTATCTTTATATCTGACTATTAATCTATATATCTATCTATATGTCTATTTTTATATCTATCTATATAACTATATATTTATAATCTAAGTTTCTATGTATCTTTCTATATGTCCATCTGTCTATCTATATATTTGTGTATATATCTATCCATAAATTTCTTAATCAATCAATCAATCTAGCTATCTATCTATTTATATGTGTATTTGTCAATTTCTATATATATATATATATATATATATATATATATGCATATTTGTCTTTCTATATATCTATCTATCTATATATTTATTTATCTACCATTCTATCTATCTATCTATCTATCGATTTGTTTATTTGTCTTTCCATCTATTTGTTTATCTTTCAATCTATCTATTTGTTGATCTATATTTTTGTCTATTTGTCTATATATCTATTTTTTTGTCTATTTGTCTATCTCTTTATCAATTTTAATATAAACTATTTATCTTTATATCTATCTATCTGTCTTTCTATCAATTAATTAACCAATCAATAATTCTATCTGTCTATTTTTCTATCAGCCTATCTATCTATATATCTATCTATCTATTCATGTATTTGTATATCCGTCAATCTATTTATCTAAATATATTTTTATTTATCCATCTTTTTATTTGTTAATTTGCCTATCTTTTTATCTATCTATCTTTCTGTATATCTGTCTATCTGCCTATCTATCTATATATCTACTTGTCTATATATTTGTCAATCTATTTGTCTATCTATCTATCTATCTGTCTGTCTGTCTATCTATCTATTTGTCTATTTCTTTATCCATCTATCTATTTGTCTATCTATCTTTCTATTCATATATTTCTCTATCTACCTATTTGTTTATCTATCTATCTATCTATTTAACTATCTATCTTTATTACTATCTTTCTCTATCTATCTATCTTTCTATTTATCAATCTATCTTTTTATTTGTCAATCTATCTAATATGTCTATCAATCTATATGTCTATTTGTTGTTCTATCTATTTATCTATCTGTATATCTATCTATTTCTCTATCTTACTATCTATTTATATATCTATCTATATATCTGTTTATCTGTCTAATTGTCTATTTATCTATAAATATTTTTTTTAATTTGTCTTTTTGTTTATCTGTCTATCTGTATATCTATCTATCAGTCTATTAGTCAAACTATCTATATATCTATCTATATTTATAATAATCTATCTATCTATCTATTGATCTATCTATTTGCCTCTATGTCTATTTGTCTATATATTTATATGTATATCTTTTTATTTGTCTATCTATCTATTGATTTGTCTATCAGAATATTTGTCTATATGTCTTTTTATCTATCTATCTTTCTATATATCTATTTGTATGTCTGTATATCTATTTGTCTATCTATCTATCTAGCTATTTATCTATCTATCTATTGATCTTTCTATCCATCTTTATATTTGACTTTTTGCGTATATTATATATATATATATATATATCGATCTATTTATCTATCTATATGTTTATTTATCAATCTATCTTTTTGTTAATCTATCTATCTATCGATATATCTATATTTATATTTATCTATCTTTCTATCTTTCTAATGTTCTTTTTCTCTATTAGTCTATTAATCAATCTATCTAAATATCTATATAACCATCAATATATCTATCTACTTATCTATAAATTTTTTTTTGTCTTTCTGTCTATATATCTATCTATCTGTTCATCTATCTATATATCTTTTTTTATGTCTATTAGTTAATCTTTCTATCAATCTATCTATTTGACTATCTATCTGCCTATCTATCTATCTATTTATCTATCTCTCTCTCTCTATTTGTCTATTTGTTTATATATCTATCTATCTATTTATCAGGATATCTTCTTGATATATATATATATATATATATATATATATATGTATACATATATTTAAATCTATATATTTGTTTATAAATTTGTATATATTTATGCATTACTACATATAACTACTTGTATGAATATATATATATATATATATATATGTTTAACTATATATAAATATTTATAAATATATATACTATATGTATAATACCATCTACCATGTATAATTGTATTTTACTATATGTATAACTATAAATTAAACAAGAAACATGGTTGAGAAAGATGATGGTTGTTCTAAATGAATAAGTTTGTCATCATATGACCATTCAATGTGACATGTCAATAATTACTTTTGTATGTGATATTTAAAGATAAATACATTAATATTTTAATTACATCCACAATTTTTTGACTAGTTATAAAAATATATATCCATGTGCTTATTAAAAGAATACTTCAAGTATTTTTTTTAGGGTTTCATTTGAGTTAATTTAAAATATTACTAATGATATATTTTTGTCATAAAAATATTAAAAATTATTTTTAGCCCTATAAACACTCAATTTTATAAGAATTAAAATATTGATTAATATTTTTAATATTAGTTTTTTATATTTCGCTCTTATTAAAATAATAAATATATAATTTTTTATGATCTTATTCTCACTCTAATATATTTTAGGAATTTTATAATTTATAAATTATATTAAATATTATTAAATTTTATGTCTATAAATGTAGTTTATATTATATTCATAAATACATATTGAATTCATAAAAATTTATAACCATATATATATATATATATGAAATACTTTTTTATAATTTCATATTATTATTTTTATTTGTTAAATAATATTATACATTTATCCATAAATTATTAAAAAATATGATATATTATAAATTTTGTGTGGTTATACATTTATACAATTTTTTTTTGGTTTTATGAAATAATATATTTTTTTAATAAATGAAATAATATGAATATTTGATTACCAATTAATAGTTTTAATGGTTATTAGTAATATTAATTTTTTTTCTCCATTGTTATAACAATAAATAAATTTATTTATTTCTGAAATTTATTTCATTAATTTATAAATAATATTACAAAAAATAACCATAAAAAATTCATAAACTATCAACCATAAATTTATTTATTTATATAATAAAATAATTAATTGTTAAATATAAAATTTGGTGTTCTACCTGAGGAGTTTTTGGAGGAGGAATTAGGATCACTTATTGATGAGCATGAGGTTTGTGTTATTGCTTATGTTTTACTGGGTGTCTTGTTCTCTACTTTATCAATTGATACGTTGTTCTATTGATCGCTTTTTGTAGGAGGAATTAGCATGCCTTACACATTGTGGCTTACCTGGCATACACAAGCACACTTTGAGAGTGAACCACAGGAATTGAAATTTATTTTGAAAAAAAGTAAAAAGACTAGTGATGAAGACGGTGTCAATGCGAAAACATTGTTGGTGGTGTAATAATAATCTACTACCTCTAATTTCATAATACTATTTGAACCACATATATGATCTACACACACACACACACACAACATGTTGCTTATTTGGTTGCATTTAGGTGTGTGACAGCCTATATCAAATGTCTAAGCTATATAAATTTATGGGAGAGAAAATGACCAATTCATAGCATACCATTATGGAGACTCTTCATTAAAGACCATTAATTTATGTGTGTGATAGCCATTCATGAGATTCCCTCTTACCATAGCTATCTTGATATCGTGTGCAAATTCTCTCTGGTTGTTTTTCCTTCCAAAGCTACTAATGCTGTATGTACTCAGTTAAGAAGTAAGCATTCAATTGATGCTGGGTTGCGATGAAAAATTGATCTTTTTTTTTGTTTTTCACTTCCTTAGGTTTTCAGGGGTTTTCTTTGGTGGAGCGATGAACTAAAATCTGGGCGTCTGAGCTATGATGATATTATTCACATCAAAGATCTTTTTGTTAGACTAGACTGCACGGTGCTACCGATTGATTATGCATGATAAGTGGGTCTAGCTGCATTTGTCCTTTTGTTTGGTTTGTTGGGATGATAATAGAAAGCTATGGCAAAGGTTTGAGGATCTAGAAAATGTATGGTTCCTCTCTTTTGGAAGTTTCCACAAGGATGAGAACTACATGCTTCTTGCCAAGGTGTCTATTCTCATGCAAACTTTGGCAATTCACTTGCTTTCTAAGGTTGGTATTCATTTTCCTCTAACTAAATTTTTCCTCTTTGTCTTGCATCGAGATCTAAAAATTTTATGAGAACAATTTCTTTCCTACTTACTTAGTTAATATTTACCCAAAAAAAATTAATGTTGACAAATTTGCATCTACAGAGGCATGTCGTAGTGGTTTTCACACTTGAGATAATCCTATCCAAAAGAAACAACAAAAAAAATCATTGAACAAAACACCACTGCCTCATATTTGTAGTTGAAGGTAAAAAATGCTATACTTGCTTCACACTTTTTTTTGATCATTCTGTCTATCTGTCATTCTGTCTATCAATAAATTTTGTTATTTATATGTCTATCTCTTTTTTATCTATCTGTCTGTCTATCTATCTGACTATCTATTTGTCTATATATCGGTCTATATATCTATTAATCAATATATCTATCTTTCTATTTATTTATCTATCTATCTGTATGTCTATCTATCTATCTATCTATCTATCTATGTATCTATCATTCAATCAATAAATCTATCTATCTATCTATCTAAGTATTTGTCTATCTATATTTTTCTATATATCTGTATAAATATCTTCTATATATTTGTCGATATATTTGTCTATCTATCTATATATTTATCTATCTATTTATCTATTTGTCTGTCTATATATGTATATCTATCTGTCTATATATTTGTCTATTGATCTATATATCTATCTCTCTATTTGTCTATGTGTCTATCTAACTATCAATCTATTAATATACCTATCTATTTCTATATCTATCTATTTACAATTCTATCTATTTATATATTTATCTATCTATCATTCAATCTATCTTTATATCAATCTATGAATTAATCAATAAATAAATATATCTATGAATCTCTCAATAAACTATCTATTGATCTGTCTAACAATCAATCTATTGATATGTCTATCAAAATTATCCATCAATATGTCTTTCTATCTATCTATATGTTTGTCTATATATCTATCAATCATTTTGACTATCTATCTATCTGTCTGTCTATCTATTTTTCTATATTTATTTGTAAATATATCTATTTATCTATTTGTCCATCAGTTTATTTATATATACTAAATCAAAGTGTCTATATGTCTATTTGTCTATCTTTCTATCTGTTTGTCAATCTATATGTGTATCTGTCAGTCTCTTAGTATGTGTGTCTAACAGTCTATCTATTTGTGTTTATATCTATCTATCTATATATCTATGTGTCTATCTATCATCTATCTATCTCTCTATCTATAAATCTCTCTATCTATCTGTTTATTTATTTGTATGTCTATTTGTTTATCTAATTATTTGTGTATATGTTAATTAATCTGTTTACGTATCTTTCTATCTATTTGTTAATATAATAGTCTATCTATCTATCTGTCTGTCTGTCTGTCTATCTATATGTTTATATATCTATCTATTATTTATCCATCTATCTATTTGTCTATCAATTTATTTTACATATATATATATATATATATATATATATATATATATATATATCTATCTAAGTATTTGTATATCTATCTGTGTGTGTGTGTATATATATATATATATTTCTATATATTTTTGTATCTATTTGTCTTTCTATCTATCTATCAATTTATTTAACTATCTATATTTATATATATATCTATCTATTTATATATCTATCTATCTATATGTATATCTATCTGTCTATCTATATATCTATCTATATATCTATCTATCTATATAACTATCTGTCTATTTATTAGTCTATATATCTATCTATCTATCTGTCTATCTGTTTGTATAAATATCTGTCAATATATCTAAATAAATGTCTTTCTATCTCTCTATCTTTCTATCAATCAATTTGTATGTTTATCTATCTGTCTATGTATCTATCTCTTAATCTGTATGTCTTTATTTCTATCTATCTATATCTATATTTGTATTCCTATATGGTTGTCTATCTATCTATCTATCATAAATTTATCTCTTAATATGTCTATCAATTTGTATGTGTATATGTCTGTCTATATATCTACCTATCTGCCTAACTAGTTGTCTATCTATATGGCTATCTATCTGTCTATCTAACTATCTGTCTATCTATTTGACTATCTATCTATCTTTATATCTATCTATATATCTATATATCTATATATCTATCTATTTTTTATATGTCCGTGTATCTATCTATCTGTTAATATGTTTGTGTATCGATTTATCTATCTATCTATATGCATATCAATTTGTCTATCTATCTACCTATTAATATATCTATCAATTTGTATATGAATCTATCTATCAATCTAATTATTAATATGTCTATCTATCTGCCTATTTATATATATATCTATCTATTTTTCTATCTTTTTTTATCTATCTATTTTTTTTGATCTCTTTATATATATATATATATATATATCTGTCTATTTTTCTATTTGTCTATCTATCTATCTATCTATGTATCTATCTATCTATACATTTGTCTATCTATTTATCTATCTATTTAATAATCTATCTATCTATTTCCTGTCTATCTATCTATCTTTCTATCAATCAATCAATCAATTTATCTATCTATCTATCTATTTGTCTATAAATTTATTTGTCCATCTATCTCTCAATCAATTAATCAACCAATCTATCTATCTATCTATCAATATGTCTATCTATCAACCTAATAATCTATCTATCAATTTTTCTTTGTATCTATCTATCTATCTTTCTATCTATCTACCTATTTATCTCTCTATCTATCTATTTTTGAATCAGTCCTATCAATCTATCTATAGATCTATCTATCAATCTATTTATCATTCTCTCTATCAATTTGTCTATAAATCTTTCTATTTATATCTTTATCAATCTGTCTATCTATCAGTCTATCAATCTATCTATTTATATATCAATCTGTTTATCTATTTATTTATCTGTATGTCTATATGTTTGTCTATCTATATGCTTATCTATTTGTCTATCTATTTGTCTATCTATTTGTCTTTAAATCTACCTATCTATTAGTCTATCTATTTATATATCTATCTGTCTGTCTGTCTATCTGTCTACCTATTTTTCTATCTATCTATTTATTTATATATCGATATATCTATCTTTCTATTTTATATCTTTCTATCAATATTTTTGTCAATTTTTCTATATGTCTATCTGTCTATCTATTTGTCTATTTATCTTTCTATCTATATATCTATCTATTTATATATCTATCTATATGTCTATTAATCTATTTGTCTATATGTATGTCTATCTGTATGTTTATATATATATCTAATTATTTTGTCTATCTATCTATATGTCTATATCATTGTCTATCTAATAATTATTTATCTATTTATCTATCTTTTTGTCTGCCTGTCTGTCTATCTATCTATCTATTTATTTATCTATCTGTCTATCTATATTTTTATATGTTTGTTTATCTTTCTATATATCTGTCTATCTATCTTTCTATCAATCTATCTTTATTTCTATTTGTTTATCTATCTATATGTCTATCTATCTATCAAATTATTAGTCTATATGTTTATCTATCTATTTGTCTATATATATATATATATATATATCTATATATCTAACATTCTAATGATTTATCCATTTAATTATATATTTTTATATCAATGAATCTATCTAATTATATAAATTATATATATATATATATCTATCTATCTATATATTTGTCTATTAATCTATTTGTCTATCTCTCTATTTATCTGTCTGTCCATCTGTTTGTATATCTTTCTATCTATATGAATGTCTATATATCATTCTATCTATCTATTTGTCTGTTTGTCAATTTGTGTGTCTATCTATCTATCTGTCTGTTTGTCAATTTGTGTGTCTATCTATCTATCTATATGTATGTCTACCTATTTGTATATCTATCTATTTATCTATCTGTCTATCTATCTATTTATCTATCTATCTTTTTGTCTATATAGCTATCAATCTATCTGTTTGTATTTCCATCTATCTATTTGCCTTTCTATATGTCAATTTATATATCATTCTGTTTATCTATCTATCTATCTATCAATATTTCTATCTATATTTCTATCTATAGATTGATTTCAATGTCTATCTAGTTGTCTAAATATATGTATACCTATATGTATGTCTATATGTCTATCTTTTTGTCTATATATCATTCAATTTATTTATCTTACTATCTAATTCTTTCTCTATCTATCTTTCAATCTATCTTTCAATCTCTATATCAATTAATCTATCTATCTGTATATAAATCTATCTTTCAATATTTTTATCAATCTGTATATCAATCAATCTTTCAATCTTTCTATCAATCTGTATATCAATTTGTCTATCTATTTGTAAATATTTCTATTTATCTATATGACTATCTAATTGTCTATATATCTATCTATCTATCTGTAAGTATGTATGTATATATATATATATAATCTATCTAGCTATCTATCTCTCAATTTCTTTTTCTATATCTCTCTATCCATCTATCTATTTGGCTAGCTATTATCTATATATCTAAAAATCTATCTATATATATATATCTTTCTATTTAGTTATTTATCTATTTATCTGTCTATCTATTTATTTATTTATCTATCTATCTATTTATCTATCTATCAATCTATATGCCAATCTATCTATCAATCTATCTATCAATCTATATATCAATCTCTATATAAATCTATCTATTAATATGTCTACTAATCTATCTATCAATCTATCTATCTATATATTTATTTATCAATCAATCAATCTATCTATCTATCTATATGTCTATCTGTGTATCTGTCTTTCTATATGTCTATCTATATGTCTGTCTATCTGTCTGTCTATCAGTGTGTATATGTGTCTATATATATGTCTATGTATTTGTCTATCTTTTATTTGTATCTAGTGATCTATCAATCTTTCTAACTTTTTATCAATATTTCTATATATCTGCCAAACTATATATCTGTCTATCTATCTATTTGAAATTATATCTATTTATCTTTCTTTCTATATATCTATTAATTTGGCTTTCTATCTACATATCTATCTACCTATCTATCAAAATCTCAATCTATCTATATATCAAACTATCTATATATCTCTCTATCTAGCTATTTATTTATCTATCTATTCTTCTATGTGTCTATCTATCTGTCTATTTGCCTATATATCTATATATCTTTCTAACTATTTATTTATGTGTATATGACTATATGTCTATCTATCTCTCTTCTATATATTTGTATATCTATCAATCTTTCTATATGTATATAAGTCCATATATCTATCTTTCAATCTTTCTATCTATCTATATGTCTATCTAACTACCTATCCATATTTCTAGCTATCAATCTACTTGTCTATTTGTCAATAATCAATTAATCTATATGTCTATGTGTCTATATATTTTTATGGATATATATCTATTTGTATATCTATCTAACTATCTCTTTAAGTATATGTCTATCAATCTATCTATCCTTCTATGTTAGTTTATCTATTTATTTGTCTATTTGTCTATCTATCTATATCTATATGTCTATCTAAATTTATATATATATATATATATGTTTATATTTCTATATGTCTATCTATCAATTTGTCTATCTTTCTATATATTTGTCTATATATTGCACTTTCTATCTATGTAAATGCTTATCTATCTATCCATCTTTCTAGCTATCTGTCTACTTTTCTTTTTATCAAGAATGAATTAGTCAATTTTTTTGTGTCATCTGTCAATATAATATCTGTATATTTATCTGTTTATCTATTTGTATATTAATCTATTTATCTATATGTCTATCTATCTGTCTATCTATTTGTCTATTAGTCAATCTATCTATATATCTATATATCTATCTATTTTCCTATCTATCTAAATTTTATCTTTCTATCAATTTTTCTATTAGTCTATATATATATATATATATCTACATTCTTATCTATCTATCTATTTTTCTTTTTATCTTTATGTATATCTATTTATCTATCTATCTATCTTTCTATTTATCTATTTATTTGACTATCTATCTATGTATCTATCTATCTGTTTATACCTCTATATGAATATCTATCTATCTAAATATCTACGTGTCTATCTACCTAGTAGTTTATCTGTTGATCCATCTATCTAACTATTTGTCTATGTTTTTATCTACCTATCTACTAATCTATATATCTGTCTATAAGTCTATTTTTCTATCTATCTATCTACCTATCTATCTTTCTATCTAACTAACTAACTAATTATCTATCTATCTATGTATCTATCTATCTATCGGTATATCTATTTAACTTTCATTCTATCAATCTATGAATTTTTATCTTTATTTGTCCTTTTGTCTATTAATTTATCTATCTGTCTATCTAATTATCGATATATTTATCTATCTTCAGGTCTATCTATCATCAGGTCAATCTATCTATCTATTTATTTTTTTTATTTGTATATCTATCTATTTGTCTGAATGTCTAATTATTTATTTGAATATCTTTGTAATTGTTTAACTATATATCTTTCTATCTGTCTAACTTTCTAACTATCTAATTTTCTATCTACTTATCATTGTATCACTCAATCTATATATATATATATATATATATTTATATCTATCTATATATCTATCTATCTATTTGTCTGTATATAAGTCTATTTTTCTATATGTCTATCTACCTATTTATCTTTCTATCTAACTATCTATCTAACTAACTATCTATCTATGTATCTATCTGTCTGTCTATCTATCTATCTATTTAACTTTTAGACTATCTATCTATGTATTTCTCTCTCTATTTATTTTTTGTCTATCTATTTATCTATCTATCTATCTATTTCATGCCTATCTATCTATCAATCTATTTTTCTATCTGTATATCTATCTATTTGTCTTAATATCTAATTATCTAATTGAATATCTTTGTAATTGTCTTACTCTATATCTTTCTTTCTGTCTAATTTTCTAACTATCTAATTTTCTCTCTATTTATCATTTTATCACTTAGTCTATATATCTTTCTCTCTATATATTTATATATCTATCTATCTATCTTTATGTTTGACTGTTTGTCTACTTGTATACCTATCTATCTGGCTACCTATCTTTCTATATATTTGTCTATTTGTCTATTTGTCTATTTTTCTATTTGTCAATCTGTCTATTTGTCTATATATCTATTTTCTTAACTATCTAACTAATTAACTATCAATCAAACTATTAGTCTACTTTAATTGTTTATCTTTATATCTATCTATATATTTATATTCCTATTTATCTATCTGTCTATCTATCTATTTATCTAGCTAGCTATCTTTCTAACTATTGTCTATCTGTATATCTATCTTTTTACCCATCTAACTATCTGCCTATTTGTTTATCTATCTTTCTATTTTCTATTTGTCTATCTATCTATCTTTTTATCTATCTCTTCATCTTTCTATAATTCTATTTGTCTATCTAACTATCTATCTATCTATTTATCAATCTATCTGTCTATATGTCTATAAATAAATTTTTATATCTATCTAATTGCCTATCTATATAGCTATCTATCTTTATATCTATCTATTTTTATTTATATCTATTTATCTAAGTATCTAACTTTCTAACTCTCTAAATATCAATCAGACTTTTAGTCTATCTGTATATCTGTTTATCTTTCTATCTTTCTATCTATTTTTCTAGCTATTTGTCTATCTATCTACCTTTCTATCTATCTACCTATCTCTATTTATTTGTATATTTGTCTATTTTTCTATTTGTTTATCTAGCTATTTGTCGATATATCTATTTTCCTAACTATCTAACTATTTAACTATCAATCAAACTATTCGCCTATCAATCTATTTATTTATTTATTTATCTATCTATATATCAATCTTACTATTCTTTCTATATAATTATTTTTATATTTATAAATCTATCTTTTTACCAATATACCTCTCTACCTATTTTTTTATCTATCTATTTTAATTTGTCTATCTATCTATCTATCTTTCCATCTATCTATCTAATCTATTTGTCAATGTATCTATCTATTTATTTATCTATCTATCTGTCAATATGTCTCTAATTATATTTGTCTATCTATCTATCTATCTATGTATCTATTTTCCTAACTGTATAGCTTTTATCTTTTTTTCTATCTATTTGTCTATATATCTATTTATCAAACTATCTAACTATCTAAGTCTCTAACTATCAATCAGATAATTAGTCTATCTGTTTATTTTTCTATCTATCATTCTTTCTCTCTTTCTTTGTATCTGTATAACAATCTATCTGTCAATATATCTATCTGGCTATTTATAAATCTATCTATATAACTAATGATCTATCTATCTATTTGTATATCTATTTTTCTACCTATCTACTTATCCACCTATTTGTTTATTCGTCTATCTTGCTATATATCTATTTATCTATCTTTCTTTCTTTCTTTCAAAATATCTTTTTATTAGGCTATTTCACTACAAGAAAATATCAATTTAGCTAGGGAATTTTAGCTAGGGATCAATCCATATCTGAATTGTAAGGGATAATCTAGGGAATAGCAAGGGATTTACAACCCCCCCCTGAAAAAAAATAGCAACGTATTAGCAACAGATAAGCGAGAGAAAATTATTTGAAAATTTCGTTCAAAAAAAGTGGGGGATTTAGCGACGGAAAATTTTCGTAAATTCCACTCAAAAAAAGTGGGGATTTTAGAAATGGATTTAGCGACGGAATTAGCAATAAAAAATTTTGTAACTTCTGCTAAAGAAAAGTGGGGATTTTACCGATGGATATTACGACGGAATATCTCTCGCTAATAAAAGTCTGAAATTAGTGACGGATTTAACGATGGATTTTCCCTTGATAATTTTTAGTGACAGATTTTCCCTTGCTAATTTTTAGCTATAGATTTTCACTTGCTAATAAAATCCATGATTTAGCGACAAAATTAGTGATAGATTTTCTCTTGCTAATAAATTCCATGATTTAGCGATGCAATTAGCGAAGAATTTTTCCTTGCTAATAAAATCACTGATTTAGTGACGGAATTAGCAACGGATTTTCCCTTGCTAATAAAATCCATGATTTAGCAACGGAATTAGCGACGGATTTTCCCTTGCTAATAAAATCCATGATTTAGCGACGGAATTAGTGACGGATTTTCCCTTGCTAATAAAATTCATGATTTAGCTACGGATTTAGTGACAAATTTTCCCTTGCTAATAAAATCGATGATTTAGCGACAAATTTTGCGATGGATTTTCTTTTGCTATATAAAATCCATGATTTAATGACAGAATTAGTAACAAATTTTCCCTTGCTAATAAAATCCATTATTTAGCGACTGATTTAGCGACGGATTTTTCCTTGCTAATAAAATCCATGATTAGTTATGGATTTATTGAGCGAATATCTCTATTTCATAAAATCCATTAAATAGTGATGGATTTAGCGACGAAATTTCAGTGAAAATAAAATCCTTAATTTTGCGACAGATTTAGTAATGGAATTTCCTTAGCTAATAAAATTTGTAATTTAGCGATGGATTAGCGACAGATTTTCTTGAACTAATAATATCCGTAATATAGCGATGAATTTTTCCTAGCTTATAAAATATGTAATTTAGCTATGGATTTAACCATGGTATTTCTCTAGCCATTATTTAATTATATATTTTTTTTATTTATTATTTGTATTAAAATTTTATTTAATTTGTTTATTAAATTTATGTTATTTTCTATAGATAAGCAATCCTTGAAGCACACATTCTCCTCATAAAATAAAAAAATTGATATTATAAATAATTAATTTAATTTATATAAAAATACAAAAATATATATATATTAATAAGGACTAAAATAACTATTTTTATGATGTATTAATTTTTTAAAAAATTATACAAATAATTTTTCTATTATTTTTATTTAAGAAACTAAATAATTTAAATTAAAGTAACATTAAAAAATTAATTCCATAAGTATAATTTTTTTTTCAATAATTTAAAAATTAAATTAACATACCTTATAATGTATACTAATTTAAATGTAAATTAATTCAATGTATGATAAAATAGAAAATTTTCAAAAATATCAGAATTTATGAATAAAATAGTAAATATTAATATTATTATAAGTATTAAAAAAATTTTATGATTATAGAAAACTTTTAAAATAATAAATAATATATATCTTGATAATCTTGAAATATAATAAAATTATAATTTTTTCAATAAAGTAAAAATAAAATAAAATAATAATTATAAATAAATATATAGATGTTTAATCCTACTAAAATTTATAAAATTTAAAGAATTGAGTAATATGTTTACAATTAGCTTTAAATATTAAGTTTTTATTAAAATAATAAATATTACTTTTTTTAATTATCTTCTCACTTTAAGTAATTTTTTGAATTTTAAAAATTATTAATTATATCAAATAATATGAAATTTTATGCGTTTAAACTTATTTCATATTATCTTCGTAAAAATTAATATGAATTCTTGAAAATTTATAACCATAAAATATAATTTTTTTTAGATTTATTAACATTTAGAGTATTTTATAACTTTTAGGCAAGTGACTAGAAGACAAATCATCTTATCATTCATGTCTTATTATATGAAGACAAATTTATAACCATAAATTAACATGTCTTATTTTTTTTAATGCAAAACATTTTTTTTAATGTTTATATATTTATTGTTTAATTAATATTATAATAAAAAATTGTAAGGTATTTGTTTTTCATTTGTACCTTGCTACACGAACTTTAATTTTGTTGAAAAAATTTTGATAGTAAATAAAATTAATGAGTATTTTTGTATTATATATATATATATATATATATATATATATATTGTTTATTTAATGTTTTAATATTTAAAAATATAAATATTTCCTAAAATATACATTCTCTCTCTCAACTCGACACATCTTTAAGACTCTAACACATGAACCAAAGTTTTCTGCATTCCATCTCTCTCTCGATGCATCTCTAACACGTGAATCGAAGTCCTCTACATTTCATTTATCTCTCGAAGCATCTCTAACACATGAACCAAAGTCTTTCGTATTCCATCTATCTCTCAATGCTGATACAACTAAAATTAATTCAAGGTTTAAGTTTTAATTTTATATTGTTCTGAGATATGTTTATACATTTATTCTTCATAGATTATCCTAGATTGTTTAATTGAAGTATAAGCATTTATATTCTATTTTTTCATAATATTGAATACCTAATGTCTTTAGTTTGGAGGTTCTAGCTTAATCAGAGTCTAGAGTCTAACCTAATTTGGCACCGTTCACTTTAATATTTTTATCAGATAATTCTTGAGTATCAACCTGAACAAATATGTACTGAATTGATCAGATTTTGTTAGATTTTGTGTTCTGCTTATACTTATGCTTATCCTATAATTAAATTACGACATGCTAAAAAGAAGTTGATGAAGTGTATATTTGAACTTTCAATGCAATTATTATATATTACTACTGGTTGAGTTGTTAAAACATACACAACAACTATTGTTGAGTTGCCCCATTCATTTACTGGTTAGTTTTTGGAACTTTTTGATGTATATTCTATATCTATCTAAGGGTTGTTGACCTAATATAACTATCAAAATGTTTCATATGATTAACTTTTATGGTGAGACCATTTTATCTAGAACCTCATATGAAGCTAATAATTATATGTTTTCCTTTAGTATTATGTGTGAAAAGCTCAAAAAATTATAATGATTGACTTTGTTTTTAGAAAATATGAAAAGGGCTATTAGTGAAAAACATATCATCATTATATCTAATAAGCACATATCATCATTATATCAATAGGCACCCAAAACTTATTAATATCATTCCACGACTAATTGGTCTAAAAAATTTTGTTTATTACTATTGGCACTTAAATTAATATTTTATTAGTATTTTTGTTAAATATAATACTCATGAACTAGAATACTAATCCATTGATAGTATTGTATTTATTAGGTTGAATAATAGTTATAATTTGTCATTGGAAGAACTAATAACATTTAAGAAAAATCTAATAACATGGGTTAAATCACATGAGCCAAAATACTGAGCAATGTCTGAGTTCCAAAAAAAATATGAGATAAAACAAAAAGTAATTTGATTGAGTCCTTCAATTCTTAACTTTGTATTGAACATCATCATTGGGCATGTAACTTTCTAATGAAACATAAGGAAGAGTAGTAAATACATAACATTTCCAAAAGTCAATCATTATGGATGAATGTTGTTTTTAGAGTTTGCACTAGTCAGACTTATATTAACATTGACAACATGAATAGAAAGTGCACATGTAGAAATTAGTAAATGTTGGGTATCCTAAGTGAGCATGCACGTGCAACATTACAATTGATTGGTCAATCCATGATTGAGGTGATTGATATAAAATCTCCAACCAATAGTTGATATATTTCTGATCATAATCAAGTATTAAGATGAATAGCATGCCATTAATTTGTAAAGATACTATGTATTGGGTATGACATCATTTATTTCTCATTATACCCTCCTCACTCTAAATACCTTGAATCTCAATTTATGAATAAATAGGCTAAGTTTTATTTCAAATGAAATGTGACTAGGCATAATAGAAAGACTTACAAGAATCTATTAGTATAATATTTTATCTTCTTTTTTATTGATTGTATTAATACCTATATCATACAACTTATTTTGAGATCATCTTCATATGGTGTACTATTGATTACTGGGTAGTAATCTTCATCATTGATGAATGCCTATTTATTATCATCCATATACATATAACATATTACTACTTCTAACACACACACACATATTGATGGTAACATGTTGCAACTATAATATATTAAAATAGTATGTATATATTTATATTACATATATATATATATATATATATATATATATATATATATATATATATATATATATATATGACGTAACATGTAACAATGATTATATATATACAACACTATATATAAATATGTACTAGAATTAGCATTTAAATTTATGCAAAATTAAATTTGATGAAAAACTCAATGAATGTATATATAGTGTTGCTAATGTTTTTTACTTGAGATGTGCTCGATGTGGAGCATACGATATTGCTCACGGTGTGCTTAGTATGAAGCATTGTTTTTGCTCTAAATCCTTCTGAAAAATACTTGAGTAATCAAGGTATTTTGTATTTTAATTTACTTTGCATATGAATGGTTAAATCAAGATATGATTTTTATGATTTATGTTTTGTATTATGTGGTATTTGATTTAAGCAATGTGTATCTAGGTATAATTATTTGTGATGATGCATGGTGTGCACTATGGATTACATCTATGAATAAACTATAAAATTATTTTGGTCGGCCTCTACTTTTCATCATCAATGTGGGCAACTTTTATTTATACATGTACACTATTTATTTAATTCCAATCTAAAATAGTAAAGGTTTATAAAAATAGAAAAACTTTTTATAAATTATAATTATAAATATGAAATCACCATAATAAACCCAACTAGTTTTGGGATTGGGTCATATTTCAATACTAGTTATTAATATCCGAGCTTCCAACACACACACACACTGACACTCACACATATTATATATATATTACAAGACCCTAATCACAGTTTCTCACTTTTTATACCATGAGGCACACTATGTTTTCATAAATAATCATCACAAATAATTTCTTCATGAAAATAAATGATTTTTAATGTCTATCAATGGATTTTCTAATAATTTTTCATAATATTTATAATTATGTGAAAAGTTTGTTTAAACACTGATTCTATTTTGATTGATGTATATCCAATATTAATAATTCTGAGATTTATAAAGATATTAGATGATACTTAACAAATTTTAATACTTATCCATTAGTTAGATTTTCCATGTTGTTTGTGTTTTTTATTCTTGATAATGTTCGACAATACTCAATGTGTACCAAAGAGAGTCAAAACAAATCAGTTATCAAGCATGCTCATTTAATAGAATAATATTTTTAGAAGCTATATAATAATATTTAACAATATACATTACTTTTCAATATTATCTGATGATATTGATTCAAAGACAACTAATATTTTTCTAAAATTACATAGACACTTTTATAGAAATAGATTATATTTGATATAATTTGATAAAGTTTGAAGTAGGTTGAATATGTCCGATATCATCAATATTATTGATACCTTCTCAATGATTTCAATAATATTTGATACTATTTTTGCCTCTTGTTATATTATAATATTTTGATATATATCCTATCACTACAAGAAAATATTGATTTAGCTAGTGAATTTTAGCTAGGGATCAATCCCTATCTAAATTGTAAGGGATTAGTTGGGGAATAGAAAGGGTTTGATGATTTTAGGTTGAGTTTAGGAGAAGGGTAGGTAGATAAAAAAAGTATAATATTTTCAATCTATAACATTTTTGATTTAGATAGAGGATATAAAATTATTAAAAATATTTAGAAATTTTTAATGTTTATAATCCCCACAATGTCATGCAACACAATAAATTTTTTTCTAACTAATAATGTTTAATCAACTTTGCTTTATTATTTTAGGTATATCAATGTAGTTTATTATTACTCTAACAATTCAACTTCTACCAAATTTATATTAACTATAATTTATACCATTAACAACTGTGGATTATGAAGAGTTTGGGTATCTCTGTAACATTGATGAAATTCATGTCATACAAGAGTATTCTTCTTACGACAATATTCGTTAGGACACCTTTTAACACATAGTACTTTTTTTGTGCTACAATATGTTTATATTAAACAATTTAAAAAACTAATAAATATGAGTAGTAATTGTTAGTTGAATGTTGTAGGTATTAATTGAGTACCATAACTATTAGTTGTAACGTACATGCTTGAAACTAAGTTTCATGTTTCACAAAATTTGTGGCAGATGTATCTTGTAATAAATAGTAACAAAGACTATAAGAAAATATAAAAGTATTATGGAAATGTATGTATCATTAATGAAACATTAATTTATAGTTCTAGCGAATATGTGAGTACTCTTTTATGTGAGTACACTTTTATAGTTTAATATGATATAAACATATTTACTAATTAATTTTTAGTCCATTAACATATATTATTAAATATTATTTCATATCTTAATAAAATAAATATAAATTATTATAATTTCAATAACATCAATACAATATAATAAGAAAATAGTAACATATCATAATAATACAACAAAATGAATTATAAAGAACATTAATAAGTTGTAAATAATAATAATAATTTCAAAACTATTGAGAATTATATTGTATTTTTATATTTTTTTATCTTGAGATACTAGGATGAGATGATTCATATAAATTAAAAGTAATTATAGTTTCTTTTTGTATTTATAAGTGAATTTTTATTTTATTTAATAAATGATAATGTCATTTTATAATTTTTATTCTTAATATTAAATTATTTGTGAGTCATTTTTTATTTAATTAAGTTGTTTTATTTTTTATGGCAATACTCGATAAGTATTAATCTTCATATTATATATATATAGACATGCAAATATATGGAAGAAATTTATGATGCTTTAGCAGAACATCTCTTCGCTATAGAAGAAGTAGTAAATGGACATTCAAAGTAACTTCCTACTCATGTGGAAAATTTTAGAAATATAGTATTTTTTTTCTCTCTCTAAACATCATTGCTGGCCATATTTTAGATATTTGTTAAAATTGTATGACTATATATAAATAGTTATATAACTATATATAAATAATTGTATAATTTTATAACACTCTATATAAATAAATATAACTATATTTATAAGTATGTATACATATATGTAAATTTATATATTTATTTATAACTTTATATATTTATGTATAACTATTTGTATGAATATGTCTATATATAACTATATGTTTAACCATATAAAAATATTTATAGTTATATATACTATATGTATACTAACATATAACTATAAATAATTGTATCTTATTATATGTATTACTATAAAAGCTTTATAGATAACTATATTTAAATATATAATTTACAACTAATATTTAATATACATTTGTATATATTAGTATAAAAAATGTATTTTAGTATATCCATACCTATACATAACAATATGTATAGATATATGAAATTATATGAACAAATATATATACATACATGTATAAATATAAGTTTAACTATATGTGTAACTATATCTATAACTACATGTAACAATATTTATAATTATATATATAAAAACATACAACACATTGTTTAACTATGTGTATAACTATATATAAATATTCTTATAAATATAAATAACTTTATATAAATAAATGTAACTTTATTTTTAATTATGTATACATATATGCAAGTCTATATAATTATTTATAACTTTGTATACATTTATTTATATTTATTATAACTACTTGTATGCTTATATCTATATATAATTATATGTTTAACTATATGTAACTATTTATAACTACATTTACGATATGTATCTTAACATAAAATTATATATGGGATAATATTAATATGTTGAACTAATTTGAATTTAAATGGCATAAGATATAATATCAACAATATGTAAGCACGTAGAATGAGAGTGTCCATTGATCAGGCCCATATTTGGTATAATACAAATAAGGGTCGTACCCTTACCTAATCCTAGACCTCAGGCCTCAAGCTCAAATATGAACTTATGTATGACAAAATATGTAATATTTGATAGGTTTATACTGAAGAAATTTTATTTTCTTTTATATAATTTTTCATTCTACCATTGAACTCTTTATGTGTCTCTCTCTCCCTCTCTAATTCTTCTTGTCACTCTATTCCACTTTTTATTTGTGTCACACACTCTCTTGTTATTTTCTTTCTCACTCTCCTTTCTTGTTTATTCTCTCTCCCTCTCTCTTCCTCTCTCTCTCTCTCTCTCTCTTTCCCTCTCTCTCCCTTTAACAATTTCTCTCCCCCTCTCCCTCCCTCCTTATCTCTCTCCTCTTTCTCTCTCTCTCGCCTTCTTCCCATTTCTCTGCCCCTCTCTTTCTCCCCACCTTATCTTTCTCTCTCTCTCTCTTTCTCTATCTCTCCCTCTCCTCCTTCAAAAATTAAATGACTTTTTTTTGCTTTCATTTCTTGTGCATTATCATACTTTGCACCCTTTATCTAGTAAACTTTGATATCTATTAATCTTTATCATGCTAAATTTATGTTATCTATTAATGTAGATTGTGCAAATGCATTACCAAAATATTCACAATATTTAAATTTTAAATATTCATCTATAAGTAATTTTATTTTATTATTTGTATATTTTGAAGTAATAGAATGTTTTATTTATAATAATGATTGGGCATTATTTTTTGTAAATAAAACATAGCAAAATGAGCTCATATTGTCAGTGGATGTACAAAAGGGTTATTATTGGATTTTTTTAATAAAGATTTTTTGACCAGACTTGAAACTTTCATCAATGTTGCATGTATTCAATTGAGATTGAAGGATGGAAAAAAAATTAAGTGACCATGTAATCATCGAAAGTGTCAGAATATCCCATTTTGTGATGCAAACACTATAATATATCATTTGGCAAAATATGGCTTTATTCCAAATTATTTTGTTTGGATTTATCATGGGGAAAGTACAATGGCTTTGAATATTGACCAAAATAAGGGTATTGAATCATTTGTTTGTGGTGAAGAATCAAAAAACACATACCGTAGAATGTCATGGATGTTGTTGGTGCTGACTTCAATATGGATTACATGGATGAACAACCTAATCCAGAAGCTCAGAAATTTTATGAAATGCTTAAAGTTGCAGCTAAAGAGTTGTAGCCTGGTTGTAAAACACATTCGCAATTATCACTTGTGGCTCGACTAATGAGCATTAAGTCAGAAAATCATATGTCTAAAAAATTATTTGATCAGCTGACAGATCTGATCAAGGAGATTATTCCGGATAATAATTTGATCACTACCAACTTTTACAACACAAATAAGTTACTTCGAAGAATGGGTCTACTAGTGGAAAAAATTGATTGTTGTTTAAATGGATGCATGTTATATTGGGGTGGTGATAGTGATTTAATTAGCTGTAAGTTTTGTGACCATCCTCGATTTATGAAGGCACCTCAGGTTGTAGATACACGAAAAAAAGTGAAGGTTGTCTTTAAGAAGATGTATTATTTTCCAATAATTACTCAATTATAAAGACTATATGCATCAAATGCTACAGCAAATGATATGATGTGGCATTCCGAGCATGAGATTGAAGAAGGGGTGATGTGTCATCCATCAGATTCACCTGCTTGGAAGTATTTATATTATATACATCAAGATTTTGCAGCAGAAAGTCAAAATGTGAGATTGGGTATCTTCACTGATGGATTTCAGCCATTTGGGCAATCTAGACAATAGTATTCAACATGGCCAGTGATGGTGACACCTTATAACTTGCCTCTGTGGTTGTGTATGAAGGAGCAATATATGTTTTTGTAAAAATTGGTTCAAAGGCCACAAAATTTGAAAGACACGCTGGATGTTTTCTTACAGTCTTATATTGCAGAGTTAAATCATTTATGGGATATTGGCATGAATACATATGATATCTCAAAAAATAAAAATTTCATTATGTGGGCAGCACTTATGTGGACGGTAGGTGACTTTCATGCATATTCAATGTTGTCTAGTTGGTGTACAATAGTATGATACACATGCTCATATTGCATGAAATATTCTGATGCATTTTACCCTTAAATTTAGTTGTAAACAGTCATGGTTTGATAACCATTGTAATTTTCTACCTACAAATCATTCATTTCGAAGAAAAAGAACTACATTACGAAAAAATAAAACTGTAATGATAGTTGCACCAGCAGTTCGTTCAGGAGATGAAATTAATTCAGAGATTCATAGTTTTGGTTTGAAGAAGGTAACTGAAAAGGATGCTACTAAAAGTAATGGACGAATAGGCAAATTATTTGGCTGGAGGAAACATAGTATATTTTGGGACTTGCCCTATTGGAAGTCCAATTTAATTCGTCATAACTTAGATGTAACGCATATTAATAAAATGTTTTTGACAGTGTTTTCAACATTGTCCTTAATGTGGATGGAAAGACAAGAGACACTTTAAAATCAAGACAAGAGCTAAATGATTACTATCGGCGTCCTGAATTAAAACTAAATGAGGAAGTAGAAAAATTTTATAAAGCTTGCTACACACTTGATAAGAAGGCAAGATAGATATTGTGTGAATGTGTTAAAAATTTGAAATTCTCTAATGGATATGTGTCAAATATGGGTAGATGTGTGGATATGAAGAATCTTAAGTTATTTGGAATGAAAAGTCATAACTGTCATGTATTTATGCAGAGATTAATACTAATTGTATTCTATGAATTACATCAACTAAGTGTTTGGAAAGTCCTTACAGAATAAGTTTGTTTTTCAAATAGCTAACTGCAACCACGATCAAAATAGATGACATGGTGAGGCTGGAGAATGACATTCCACTTATTATTTGAGCTTGAATGGATATTCCCACCGAGTTTTTTTGACTCAATAGAGCATTTCCGAGTCTATTTGGTATCTGAAGTAAGGATTGCAGGGCCAGTGCAATTCAGGTGGATTTATCCTTTTGAAAGGTAATTACATATAATTTGCTGTGTTTTATTATTTCGTACTTTAAGTAATATTGTAATTTAATCAAATTGAAATCTAACATTGTGGTTGTAGGTATCTTCGTAAGTTGAAATTTAATATTAGAAACAAGGCAAAAGTTGAAGGTTCAATTTGCAATGCATATTTAGTAAAAGAAGCATCATCATGTTGTGCTTATTATTTTGATGATCATGTCAATACAAAGAATAGAAATGTGCCGCAAAATTATAAAGGTCATGTGATGGTAAAAGATTATTCTGTGGATAAATTATTTATCTTCAAGCACCCTAGAAGAGCATTTGGAAGAGAAATGAAAAGTTGTATGATAGATGAAGAGTACAAAGCAACATGGAGTTATATTTTACTTAATTGTGAGGAGGTTTCACCATACATTGAGTAAGTATACACACAATGGTTGTAGGTTTAATCATAGTTTAATTTTATCTTTAATAGGAATTATTAAAAATTGATATATATTTTTTCTTTCTCTTTTTATATTTATGCAGTATTTATTTCGAGTAGTTAAAATATAGGCAACTAGTAATTTCCAGCAATGATGTCGATTATATGCTAGAAACTAAATTTGTGAATTGGTTCAAAAATTATGTGAGAATTATTAAGTTTTACATTTTTAATTATTTAATTTTTTATTATCTTTTATTTGTTAATATCAATTTTTTAATTTATGTCATAGGCAATTGATCCTTCAAATGAAGATTCAAATATTTTTATTCAGAATCTAAGTAAAGACCTTTTTAGATATGTGACAACTTATCGGGGTATTTTGTTAATGGATATAAATTTTACACAATCGGACATGATTCTTCTAAAATAACATTGAATAGTGGTGTATGCATTAAAGGCGTGGGATATAGTGCATATGAGATTGATTATTATGGTTAACTCTAAGAAGTTATTGAGTTGGAGTATCCTGGACACTAAAATAACAAGATTGTATTATTGAAGAGTGAGTGGTTTGATCCTACACCAAATGTGGGCACAAAGACTCATTCAGATTATTAGCTAGTGGATTTTAACCATAAACCTATATATAATCATTTTGAGTCATTTATTATGCAAGTTCAAGCTGCTCAGGTATATTATTGTATATATCTGAGTTTATCTGGTGAAAAGAAAGATTGGTGGGTGATTTTCAAGATCAAAGCTTAATCAAAATTTGAAGTATCAACATCGCAACAAAGAAGTGCAGACTTAGAAATTGCACCGGCATTCCAGGAAAATGACATAAATAATATTGAGCCTTTGAATGTAGATGAAGATCTAGAAAATTTATGTGACTCAATTGGTGGCACAATAGAAATTGAAGATGATCAATTTCTATCTGAAGATGAGTTCGAACTTATATCGGAATCAGACGAAATATCAGAAGATTCATTGGTGGATGACAGTGATGCTGATAATTAAATTGTTATAATTTTATTATAAATTTAAACTATCAAAGATATTTTATAATTTGTTGAAATCTATCAGTGTGTTTTATTCGAAAATGCATGTTTGTTCATCATATTTCTATTTTATTTTCTTTGTTTTATTTTGTACAACAGATGGCGCCTAAAGGACATGGCCGTGGTGGAGGTGGACGTGGACATAGAAATGAACCAAATTCATCTAGTATGTTACATCATGTTGCATAATTAGTACCATCTCATAGCCACCATATCCTGACTTCAACATCATAATCACCATCTCCATTTCTATCATCATCACAATCATTGAGACCTCCACTATCACCTTTATCAGATGTAGGCCCACCACCAATTGTGCTTCCTGCTCACACTTTTTATAAATCACCATCTTCTACACCACAATTTATACTAATTATTCCCCCATTTATAATACCAATGACATCATCAAATGCTGTGCCTTTTTCTGCACTCAATGTAGAGTTAGGAATTGATATTGTGGATGAGAGGTAAAAGAAATATGTAAAAATGACTTGAAAAAATTTTTGTTGTTATTGTTAGTGGTTTTTTTATATTGTTATGATTTGCTTGTTTTCTATGTTATTTATTTATTTATACAGTTTTATTCCATCTCACAAGTATTCGACTATAATTATAAAGGCTTTCAAGAAAATGGCTGATGCTAAAGCTTTCTCCTGGAAGAAATTTTCTGAATCTACAAAGGAGTCATATTTTAATGACTTTCAGGTAAAAATAACAAAATAAAAGAATTGAAAAATAATTAATTAATTACTTACCTTTTATGTTAGTTTTATTCAAGTAGTAAATAATTATTTTCTTGTTGTTAATATAAATTCTTTTGACATTTTTCTATTTATAGAATCAGTGGACTTAGCCACCCAAATTTTATGGAAAGATAAACTCATGATGGGAGATCAAAGCTACTCAACTGTATTCTGATTTTGTCCATAAATTAAAGAAAATTAAAGAAAGACCTGATTTTATATCTGAGGAAGACTGGCACGAAGGGCCTAATTATATGGAGGAGCTAGATATGAATAAAAATCAGATATTGCCAGCAAAAATTGACGAAGTGAGGTTGCTAGACTAGGTATAGAAATCTGTCAACACATTAGAGGTTCAAAGTCGAGGATTGAGCACGCTCGAGATTTGATACAAATTTAAAATTCTAAACATATCTATATTTTGTGGTTGACTTAATAGTCCAATAATTGTAATCTCTGCATGGAATTAATAATTTTGTTAAATTTTTTTTTCATTTGTTTTTTTATTAATTAATAAATACATATTCTAGGTAGGAGAATTGGGTCATTATCCAAATTATTATGAGATTTTTACGAAGATGTATGTGAAGAAAGTGGATGGTCAGTATGTTGACAACAAGTCTTAGATGATTGTAGTAACAAAATTTTATATTAATTAGACTTTATAAAACTACAATACATTATGAAATTGTTTTGAATGCAAAATATTTATTTTATTTTTTGTAAATCTAGAATAGTTTTTATCTCTATTTTATCTCAGGAACGAATGGAGGAATGTGTGACAACTGCTCATCAACAAGTTAAGGGTTCTATGGATCTTCAACCAATTGACTGTGATCCTATTTATTTGGAGACAATAGGAGGTCGAAAAAAGCAGCGAGTGTACGAAATCGACTCTAAGGAAGTGGCATTTTGTTGTTGCAGTCGTGCTTCTAATTCATCTATCTCAACAATTGTTGATGAGGTGGTCGAACAACAAATATTGGAAACAAATGAACATATTGTAGATATGGAGACTGAAATGAAAAAGAAGGAAGAGCAGATAACTAATTTGATGGAAGAAATGCAGGAAATTAATAAAACAATGCAACAGCAGATGTCCTATATGGAGTCACAGTTAGAGGCATTGGCACATCAGATAGCATTCCGAGATCCAGCTATAAATCCTCGTAGGAGAAGCTAGCATTTCCTACAAATTATGATGATGATTGAGTATGAGAATTATTTCTAAACTATTATTTATTTGTGTATATGTGTAGTAAATAATTATGATATTTTTTTGCAGGTTTCAATTTTTTTATTCTATTTTTGTTCTTTGCTTTTTCGATAAACCTAATTATAAATATTTGTAGGACACATTATTTGAGAGCAAAGAAAATCCTTATTCAAAGCATTAAGACATTACCACGGTCCTTCCAATGCATCGGTCTCATATATACCAATTTTAGATTTATCAAAAACTAGGCTAGCTTATCTTATCTTGATTATTCTAAAAACATTTTATTTTTGCACTCTCTTTAACTCTAAACATAATTGTTGGACACCTTTTGAATTTTTGTTGAAGCTGTATGACAATCAATTGTAATTTGTGTTTATTCAAGTCTATAATATTTCTTTTTATATATCTGTGAATATGTTTTTGTGTCTCTAAATTTTTTGGGTAGAGTTTTAGCTTATTATAGGTATGCAAAAGCCTATATTCAGTAGTGGTAGCAATGGCAGAGACGACAACCATGGCCATGGTGGCAACGACTGAGTAGTGGCAGAGGCGACATCAATGACAGTAGCGGCAGTAGTGATAGCTGTGGCATAGTGATAGTAGTGGCAGCAGTTGTAGCAGCGGCAGCAGTGGTAGCAGTGGCAGTAGCATCATCAGTGGCAATAGCGGCAGTAGCAGTAGCGGCAACAGCGACAGTAGTAGCAGTGGCTGTGGCGGTAGCAGCGATAGCAGCGGCAGCAGCGACAATAGCGACAGTGGTAGTGGCATTGGCAACGATAGTTGCGGCAGCAATAGTGGCATTGGCAGCGATAGTGGTAGCATTAGCGGCCACGGCCATGGCCACGGTAGTGGCAGAGGCAGCAGTGGCAGTAGTGGCAGTGGTAGCGGGAGCAATATCAATGGCAACAAATGTGGTATATACGTGCGTATATAGTTAGTATATATGTACATATACTACTATAGTATTTTATGTACAAATATATTGAGTATATATATATGTACTCAGTATATATGTACGCATAATACTATAGTTTATATGTACATATACTGTAGTAATATATGTACAAGTGAAATGCTCGTATATATGTCCATATTACTATAGCAATATATATTTATCAAAATATAGTTTTTTTTATTTTTATTTATTTATTTGTTGGTTTAAATTTCATCCAGATATGTTACTGCATTATTTCCTATACAAAGGTTGTTTAAGTGAAGACATATTTCAACAAAGATGAAGCACCATTACTCAGAAAGCATTTTCGTATCAGAAAGTTGGTGATTGGAGGAGCAGTGGGAGAGAAAGCAACGTCAATGCATTGATAGATTATACTTTATGTAAAGTCGGTATATACATTGATTAATAAGATGTAATATAATTTTTATTATTTTATTGTTTTAGTTATTTAAAATATTGTATTAGAATAAGTTATTGAATGAATTTTTTTGTTTTTTTAATTTTCATTTATAGTTTCTGTTTTTATTAAATTTAATTTTAAAATATTAAATTATTTCATTAAATTTTTGTTGAAACTGTATGACATTCAACTATAATTTTTGTTTGTTCAAGTCTATAATAACTATCTTTATATATCTTTGAATATGTTTGTGTTTCTACAAAATTTTTGGGTAGAGTTTTAGTCTATTATAGGTATGTAAAAGCCTATTATCATTAGTGGTAGCTGTGGCAGTGGCAGCAACGGCAATAGTGATGGTAGTGACGGTAGTGGCGGCAGTGGCATCAGAAGGGGCAGCGGTGGCAGCAATGCCGGCAGCGGCAGCAGTGGCATCAGCTACACCGGCAGTGGTAGTAGCGGCAACAGTAGTGGTAGAAGCAGTAGTGGTGGCAGCAGCGGCAGCGGCAGCAGTGGCGTCAGCTACACCGGCAGTGGTAGTAGCGGCAACAGTAGTGGTAGAAGCAGTAGTGGCGGCAGCAGCCGCAGTGGCTGCAGCGGAGGCAGCGGAAGGAAGTAACAGCATCAGGGGCAGCAACGGCATTAGCGGTAGCAGAGACAGTAATGGGAGTGGGGGCGGCAACGGCAGCGGCGGCAGTGGAGGCAGTAGCGGCGGCAGTGGAGGCAGTAGCGGCAGCAGCAGCTACACAGACAGCAGACACAGTGGTAGTGGTTGTAACAACAATGGTAGTAACGATAGCATGAGCAGCCAGAATGGCAACAAATGTGGTATATACGCACGTATATAGTCAGTATATACGTACATATAATTTTGCAGTATTTTATGTACATATATACTGAGTATAAATATACTCGGTATATATGTACACATAATACTATAATTTATATGTAAAAATACTACAGTAATACATATACGAGTAAAATGTTAGTATATATGTACATTTTTGGTGCATTAATATATATTTATCAAAACATAGTTTTTTTTTAATTTATTTTGATTTGATTTAGTGGTTTAAATTTCTTACGGATGTGGTGCACATTGTTTTCCATATAGAGCTTGTATAAGTGAAGACATATTTTAACAAACATGAAGTACCGTGACTCAGACAACTTTTTCATAGTGAAAAATTGGTGATCAGAGAAGTAGAGGGAGAGAAAATAATGCTAATGCATTGATAGATTATGTTTTATGCACAGTCGGTAGATACATTGAATACTAAGATGTAATATAATTTTTGTTATTTTTTTAGTTATTTAAAATATTGTATTAGAATAAGTTATTAAATGAATTTTTTTTGTTTAATTAAATATTTTGATTTATAGTTTTTGTTTTTATTAAATTTAATATAAAAATATAAAATTATTTAATTAAATTTTAGTTTAAGCTGTATGACAATTAATTTTAATTTGTGTTCGTTCATATCTATAATAATTGTTTTTTATATATCTATAAAAATATTTGTGTATCCGAATTTTTTGGGTAGAGTTTTAGCCTATTATAGCTATGTAAAAGCCTATTATCAGCAGCAGTGCAATTGGAACAATGGTAGTGGTGGCAGCGGAAGCAGCAGTGGTGGCAGATGTAGCAGTGGTAGCGGCAGCGGGAGCGGCATTAGTAGGAGCGGCGGCATAGTAGGCAGAGGCAGCGACTGCAGCAGTGGCTGTACCGGAACCAGCGGTGGCACCGGCGGTAGCAACACCTACACAGGAAGCATCGGCAGCACCAGAAGCAGTGGTAGTGGTGGCATACACAGCAGAGGTGGTAGTGGTGGCATACACGGTAGAGGTGGCAATGGTAGTAGTGGATATGGTGGTAGTAGCTGTGGTAACACCCGCTGTGGCATGCAGCGGCATCACCGGCAACACTAGCAGCGACGGCAGTGGCAGCCACAGCTTCAGGCAGCAATGGCGATGGCAGTAGTGGCGACAACAGTAGCGGTATCACCAGTGATAGTGGCAATGACAATAATGGTAGGAGCGACAGCGGGAGCAACAGCAATAGCTTTGTCACATAATACTAGTATATACTAAGTATATTTGTACGTATATAATGCTACAATATTTTATGTATTGTATATACTAAGTATATTTGTACCCAGTTTATATGTACACATAATACTACTATTTATATGTACATATACTATATTAATATATATACGAGTGAAATGCTAGTATATATTTACATATATACTACAGGATTATATATGTATCAAAACATAACTTTTTTTTAATTTGACTGAGTGGTTTAATTTTCTTACAGATATGATACCGAATTGTTCCTCATACAAAACTTCTATAAGTGATGGGATTTTTCACTAGACATTCGTGTCGTGACTCGTATAACTTTGTCATAGTAGAAAAATGATGATCGAAGGAGCAGAGAGAGAGAAAGCAACGTCAATGAATGGATATATTATACTTTATGCACTGTCGGTAGATACATTGATGAATAAGATGAAATAAAAGTTTGTTATTTGTTTGTTTCAATTATGTAAAATATTGAATTTGAATATGATATTAAATGATTTTATTTTTTGATTATTATAAATTATTTATAGCTTCAATTTTTATTCAATTTGATATAAAAATATTAAATTATTAAATTTAAAAATTTAAAAATTTTTAAATTCTGAAATTATTTTGAAATTAAAATGGCTAGGGAAAATTCCCTTCCAAAAATAGCAAAGGAAAAGCTTTTTCTAATTTACCTAGGGAATTTTCCATAGCTAATTTAGCTAGGAAAATATTAAAATTAGAGATGGATATTCCATCGCTAAATTTATTTAGCTAGGGACTATATCCATCACTAAAATTTATAGTCTAGTACTTTAGCTAGAGAATCATCCATCGTTATTTTTGTTTAGGGATGGAATATCTCATGTATCTTACAAATTTAGCTACGGAATTTTACTTTTTTAGCAAATGGATTTTTCCGTTGCTAATTTTTTTGCTAGGGACACTTTCCGTCACTAAAATTTAGCAAGGTGCACTTTAGATAGGGAACCAATCCATGAGTAACCCGTCGCTATATCCCATTTAGCGACGAAAAATGCTCATTTAGCAAGAGAATTGTCCCAAGCTATATAGGATTTTTCATGTAGTGTTTAATAATCTGACTATTTGTCTATCAATCAATCTATCTATCTTTCTATTTGTTTATCTATATATATGTCTATCTATCTCACTACCTATCTATATATCTGTTTAACTATCATTATATATCTATCTATCTATATATCTTTATAAGTATCTATCTACCTATTTGTCTATTTGTCTATTTGTATATCTAATTATCTATCAATTTATATATCTATCTATCTAATTAACTATCTATCTATCTATCTATGTCTTTCTATCTATCTATCTATCCCTATCTTTCTATTTTTCTATCTATCTATTTGTGTAACTATTAATCTAACTTTCTATATATTTATTTCTATATTTGTATATCTATCTCTCTACTATATATCTATTAGTCTATTTATCTATCTATCTAAGTATCTATCTATATATCTATATTTCTATCTATCTATTTATCATTATGTTTATCAGTTTATATTTTTATCTTTCAATTTGTCTATCTCTTTATCTGTCAATCTATATATCTATTTATCTATCTATATTACTATTTGTCTATTAGTTTTTATGTCTATCTCACTATCTTTCTATTTGTCTATTTGTATATCAGACTATCTTTCGATATGCCTATCTATTATTTATCTATCTATTTATCTATGTATCTATTAATTTGTCTTTCTGCCTAACTATGTATCAATCTATCTATCTATATGTCTGTCTATCTATGTGTCTATCTATCTATGTGTCTGTCTATCTATCTATCTATCTATTTGTATATATGTTTATATATCTATCTATCTATATATCTATCTATCTATTAAGATATCTATCTATTTGTCTATATGTCTATCTTTCTTTTTCATTATTTTTTATATATCTTACTTTTTATTAATCTATCTACATATCTCTATTTCTATCTATCTATATATCTGTTTATTTTTCAAATCAATCAATCTATATATCTCTCTATTTATTTGTCTATATTACAATTTGTGTATCTATCAATCTAGTATTTGTATATTTTTTATCTATTTATCTATTTCTATCTATCTATCTATCTATCTATCTGTCTATATTGTTTTTTGTCTATCTATCTATCTATCTATCTTTTTCTCTTTGTATCTATCTATCTATCTATTTATATGTGTCTAGTGTGTATATGTGTCTATTCTATGTGTCTATGGGTCTAGGTGTCTATCTGCGTATGTATCTATGTGCCTATCTATATATCAATATGTCTATCTATCTATCTACCTAACTACTTACCTATCTCTCTATCTATTTGTATATCTATATATCTTTCTATGTTTCTATTTAACTTTCTATCAACTTTCCTAATTGTATATCTATTTATTTGTCTATCTGTGTATTTTTAAATTTGTCTATCTAATTATATTTGTATCTATCTATCGATATGTATGTCTATCTGTCTATATGTCATTTTGTCTATCTAATTATCTTTTTATATATCTTTCTCTCTATCTTTCTATTCATCTATTAAAGTATCAATCTATCTATCTATTTATCTATATGTCTATATATATTTATGTATATTTATCTATCTATCTGTCTATCTTTCTATTTGTCTTTCTGTCTCAATATATATTTCTCTATCTTTTAGTATATAAGTTTATTACTCTATGTTACTATCTATATATCTGTTTATCTATCGATCAATCTATATATTTGTTAATAATCTACTTGTCTATATGTCTACCTATCTATTGATCTATATATCACTCTATTTGTCTATCTTTCTATCTATCTATATGTCTATCTATATTTATATCTATCTATCTATCTATCTATCTATGTATCTATGTATCTATCTATTAATCTAACTATCTATCTATCTATTTGTACATATGAGTAATTGTTTATTTATCTATCTATCTATCTATCCTTCTATCTATCTATATGTCTCTCTACCTTTATATATTTTTGTCTATCTAATTATCTATGAATCTATCTATCAATCTATCTATTTGTCTAACTATCTATCTATCTATTTGTCTAACTATCTATCTATTTGTCTAACTATCTATCTGTCTATTTGTCTATTTATCTATCTCTTTATTTGTAGATTTGTATATCTGTCTATTTATCTTTCTATCTATTTATGTGTTTATATGTCTATCTATCTTCCTGTTAATCAATCAATCAATCTGTCTATCCATTTATCTATCTATTTGCCTATTTATTTATATGTCTATTTGTATATCTATCAATTTTTATCTATTTTATCTATTTGCCTGTCTATATATATGTATATCTATCTTTATATATATATATATATATATATATATATATCTATCTATCTGCATGTCTATATATCTGTATATCTATCTTATATATATATATATATCTGTCTATCTATCAATCTATCTCTCTATATACCTATCTATCTATTTCTCTAACTATTTATATGTCTATCTTTTTATACATCTACTTTTCTATCCATCTATATTATTTTCTTTATTTATTTCTTTTTTTATATCTATCTATCTATCTTTATATCTATCTATCTATCAATCTCTCTATCTATAAATCTAGTTATCTCTCTCTTTATATTTATGTTTATTTGTCTATCTGTCTATCTATCGATATATCTTTTCTATATATCTCTCTATTTGATAATCTATCTATTTGTCTAACTATATATCTATATATTTTTCTGACTTTTTGTATATTTATCTATCTATCAATATATCTATATATTTGTATAAGTGTACATTTATTTATCTATATTTGTGTCAATTTGTCTATTTATATATATATATCTATCTATCTATTTATCTGTCTATATTTTTTTCTATTTATCTATCTCTCTAACAATTTAATTGTCTTTTAGTCTTTTAAACAATCATTTAATTGTCTATTTATCTATATTTCTATCTAACTGTCTATCAATTTGCCTATCAATCAATCTATCAATTTGTCTATCAATTTGTGTATCTATATGTCATTATATATATGTATCTTTATGTAATTCTATAATTCAATCTATCTATTTATCAATCATTCTATCTTTCTATCTATAAATATGACTATCAACCTATCTATCAATATGCATATCAATCTATCTATCAATCTATCTATCGATCTATATATCAATTTATATTTCAATCAATCATTCTATATGTCTATCTATTTATAGATCAATCTGTCAAAATATCTACCTATCAATCTATTTATTTATCTATTTATCTTTCTATCATTCTATTTGTCTGTCTGTCTATCTCTCTATTTTCCTATCTTACAATATTTATATCTGTCTATATATCTATATAACTATATGTATGTTTATCATTCTATGTATCTATCAATCTATGTATCTATGTATCTATATGTCTATCTATCTCTCTCTCTTTTTACTATCTATCTATATTTCTATCTATCTATGTATCAATGTTTTTATCAATCATTCAATCTATCTATCTATCAATATGCCTATTATTCTTTTTATTAAAATATCTAGCTATTTGTCTATATATATGTCTATCTATCTATCTATCTATTTGTCTATTTATATGTATATGTATCTATATATCTTCCTGCCTATCTATCTATCAATCAATTTATCTGTCTATCTATCTCTCTATCTATCTATATGTCTATATATCTATCTTTATATCTATTTTTCTATCTATCTAACTATTTATCTATGTAATAATCTATCTATCTATCTATCTGTTTATCTATTTTATTTATATATCTATCCATCTATCTTTCAAATTATCGGTCTATCAATCTATCTAATCTATTTATCTATCTATGAATCTGTCTATCAATCTTACTATAAATTTTTTTATCAATCTTTATATTAATCTATTTATCAATATGTCCATCATTCTGTCTATAAATGTGTCTATCAATCAATATATCTATTTTTCTATTTTCTATATATCTATTTATCTATCTGTCTATCTGTCTATCTGTCTATCTATCTATATATCTATCTCTCTATCTTTTTTGTAAATCTATTAGTTTATTTATTTTTCTACCTATTTGTCTAACTATTTGTCTATTTGTCATTCTGTATTTCTATATATTTATCTATCTATCTATTGATAGAAAGATAGACAAATAGTCTATCTTTCTATTTGTCTATTTTTTTTGTCTGGTGTGTCTATCTATCTATTTGTATATCTACTTGCATATCTCTTTATCGATCTATCTCTCTCTCTATCTGTCTGACTATCTTTATTTCTATCTATCTATCTATATAATTGTTTATCTAACTATCTATGAATCTATCTATATATCATTCTACCTATTTATCAATCTATCTAACTATTTGCCTATCTATCAATCTATCTTTTTATCTATCTACCTATCTATCTATTTATCAATATGTCTATTAATCTATCTATCTATTTTCTTTTTATCAATCAATCTATCTCTCAATCAATTAATCTATTAATCTATCTTTCTGTCTATATATTTCTCTATTTATTTATCTTTCGGTCTATCTATCTGAATGTTTGTTTGTTTGTCTATCTATAATTTTATCTCTCTCTATCTATCTACTTGTTTATCTCTTTATCTATCTTCCTATCTATATATCTATCTATCTCTTTATTTGTTTATCTATACATCTATCTTTTTAATCAATATATCTATATCTTTATAATCTTTCGATCTATCTATCTATCTATCTATAATTCTATCTTTCTATCAATTCATCTAAAAAGTGTCTTTCAATCTGTCTATGAATTTGTCTATCAATCTATCTATCAATTTATCATTTTATCTAACTATCTTTATAACTATCTATCTATATATCTAACTATTTATCTATATATATATATATATATATCAATCAATTAGTTAATCTATCTACCTATAATTTTGGGTGTCTAACTTTGTGTCTATTTATATATTTGCTTGTTTATAAATCTATCTATCTATCTGTCTTTTTATCTATATGTCTACTTGTTTGTTTGGTTGTTTGTCTATCTATCTATCTATCTGTATATATGCTTGTCTATCTATCTATTTATATATATCTATCTATCTATCTAATAATTTTTAAATATATCTTTCTTTCTATTAATATATATATATATATATATATATGTGTGTGTGTGTGTGTGTGTGTGTGTGTGTGTCTATAATTCTATCTAACTTTCAATCCATCTATAAATCTATCTGTCAATCTATCTATGAATTTGTCTATCAATCTGTCTATCCATCGATCATTCTATTTTATATCTATCTATCTATCTATGTTTCTATCAATTTATCTATTTATCTATCTACCATTCTATCTATCTATCTATCAAATAATTAATATAGTTGTCTATCTTTTTGTTTGTCTAACTTTGTGTATATTTAACTACTTGTTTGTCTATTTGTCTGTCTATCTATTTACCTTTCTATCTATATGTTTGTCTATTTGTTTATGTGGCTGTCTGTCTATCTATTTATCCTTTTGTGTATCTACTTGGCTAACTATATGTCTATTAATCAATCTATTTATCTATCTTTCTGTCTATTTATCTGTCTTTCTATTTATATATCTGTCTAATAATCTATCGATCGATATATCTGTCTATCTAGTTATTTATGCATCTATCATTCTGTCTATCTATATATCTGCCTAATATTCTATCGATCGATCTGTTTGTCTGTATATCTATTTACATGTCTATCATTCTGTCTATCTATCTATCTATATATTTTTGTATAGATGTATCTATCAATCAGTTTATCTAATTAATTATCTATCTATCTTTTGTCTACATGTTTATCTATCTATCTATTAGTTTATTAGTCTATCTATCTATATATATATCTATCTATCTATTTGTGTGTCTTCTATCTATCTATCAGTCAATCTATTTATCTATCTATCTTTCAATCAATCAATCTATTAAATTATGTATTTATCTATCTATTTATCTTTCTATTTGTCTATTTTTTTGTTTATCGATCTATTTTTTTTCTTTCTATCTATCTGTCTTTAAAATTGTCTATCAATATGTCTATCAATCTATCTAGCAATCTGTATATCAATCTGTCTATCAATCAATTATTCTATCTATCTATCTATTTGTCTATCTATCTGTATATCATTCAAACTATCTATGTATCAATTTAACTTTATATCTTCCTATCTATCTGTTTATGTATCTTTCTAATTGTCTATCAGTCTATCTATCTATCTGTCTGTCTGTCTTTTTGTCTATATTTCTATCTATGTAATTATCTCTCTATGTATCTATCTATCTGTCTATCTATCTTTCTTTCTGTGTATCTATCTATCTATTTATCTGTTAATATATATACCAATTGATCTATGAATCTGTCTTGTATTCTGTCTATCCATTTATTTAGCTATATGTCTAAATATCTATATGTATGTCTATCAATTTAAGCAATCTATCTATCTATCTATCTATTTAACTTTCTATCTTTCTGACTCTTTGTCTATCAATCAATCAATCTATCTATCTATCTATCTCTCTCTCTATCTATCTAAATATCTATCAAACTATCTATCTATCTATCTATGTCTCTTCCTATCTATCTATCTAACTTTCTTTCTTTCGATATTTATATCTCTCTGTCTATCTATCTATCTATCTTTCAATCAATATATCTATCAATCTGTATATCAATATATTTATCATTTTATCTATCATTATGTATATCAATCTATGTAGCTATTTATCTATCTATCTGTATATCTATCTATCTTTTAGTATGTCTAAGTATCTGGCTATCTATATATCTAACTATCTATCTATCTTTCTACCTATCTATATGTATATCTATATGTCTATCAATCTATCTATTAATCTATGTATCAATCTATTTATTAATTTCTCTATCATTCAGTCTATGAATCTATTAAGCTAACTATCTTTTTATCTATTTATCTATCTATCTATTAGTCACTCTATCAATCTATCTATCACTCTATCTTCCTGGCTATTAATATGTCAATCAATATGTCTATCTATCAATCAATCTATCTATCTATTAATCTATTTATCAAACTGTATATAAAACTACTGATTTGATGAATACCTATCTATTATTCTATCAATTTTTTTGTAAATCAATCTATTTATGTATCTGATTATCTATCTATCAATTTATCTAACTATCTATCTATGTATATATCTATCTATCCATATATATATATATATATATATATATATATATCTCTCTCTATCTATCCATCCTATCTATCTATTTGTCTATCATCTATATCTATCCTACCTATCTATATGTCTATTATCTATATTTATCTATCTATCTATCTAACTATCAATCATTATGTCAATCTATCTAACTACTAATGTGTCAATCTATTTGTCTATCTATTTGTGTATCTATTTATCTATCTGTCTATATATCTATCTATCAATCTATCAATCTATATATCTATCTATCTGTCTATCTATCTTTTTATCAATTTATCAATTTATCTATCTTTCTATCTATCTGGCTAATACAATATAACTATTTATTTATCTATTTATCTACCTATTTATCTATAATTATATTTAGCTATCTATTTATCAATATCTATATCTATATGTTTATCTATCTGTCCATCTTTTTGTATATCTATCTATATATCATTATATGTATATATCTATCTATCTATATGTCTATCTATTAGTCTATCTATTTTCTTTATATCTATCTAATTATATATCTATTTATCTATCCATGAATTTAATTATATATCTATCTATCATTCTTTCTATATATAAGTCTATCTATATTTCTATCTATCTATATTACTATATGTCTCTCTATTTGTCTCTCAATTAATTAATCTATTTGTCTTTCTATCTGTCTATCTATATGTCTTTAATAATTTATATATCTATCTGTGTATCTATTTACTTATCTATTTGTTTATCTATTCACCTATCGATCTATCTATCTAAATTTCTATCAATCTATATTTCTATCAATCTATCTATCAACCAATCTATCTATCTATCAACCAATCAATCTATCTGTCTATGTATCTATCTATCTATTTTTCTATCTATCTATCTATTTATCAATCTATATATCAATTTTTCAATCTATATATCAATATATAAATATATCTATTTGTCTATTTTTCTATCTATCTATCTATGTATTTGTCTCTCTATCTATTCGATTATTTGTCTATAATATATCTATCTATCTGTCTGTTTGTCTGTTTGTTTGCCCATCTATCTTTCTTTTAGTTTGTATATATGAATATTTATCTATCTATATGTATATTTATCTATCAATCTATTTATCTATCTTTCTGGCTATCTATATATCATTCATTCTATCAATCTATCTCTCTATCTATATATCCATCTTTCAGTCTATAATTATACATATCTGCTATTTTTATATATGTTTGTCTTTCTATCTCTATGTTTGTATCTATGTATATCTATTTGTCCGTATGTTTGTGTATCAACCTATGTCCTTGCCTAACTATCTACCTACTTGACTAACTGATTGTCCGTCTATCTATCTATCTGTCTATCTCTCTATATATCTATTTGTATGCATATTTTTCAATAAATTAATCTATCTATCTATCTATTTGTTAGTCCATCTATCTATCTATCTATCTTTTATATCTTTATCTTGTTGTCTATCTATGTGTCTATATATCTATAGATCAATCTATCTTTCTATCTAACTATCAATATGTCTATCTATCTGTATATCAAATTGTTTATATATCTGTATATCTATCTGTCTAACTATCTATCTATCTATATGTCTATCTATATATCTATTTATCCTTATATCTATCTGCCTATCTATCTATCTATTTGTATGTCTATCTATCTATATATGTATCTATCAAAAATAACTATATATCTATTAGTATAGATATATGTCTATCTATGTATCTATCTATCTATCTGACTATCTATATGTCTATCTCTATATCTATCTATCTATCTATCTGTCGATCAATCAATATATCTATCTATCTATTATTCTGTCTATCTTTCTATCTATTATTCTGTCTATCTTTCTATCTATCTATTAGTTTTTTTATCTGTCTATATATATATATCTTTTTTTCTTTCTATCTATCTATTTATATGTCTATCTATGTATATATCTATCTATGTATCTATATATCTATATATCTATCTATATATATGTTTATCTCACTAATTATTTGTCTATTTATATATATATATACATACTATCTAGCTATTTATTTATTTATAAATCTATCGATCTACCTGTCTATCAATTTGTTTTTCTTTCTATCTAAAAATCTTTCTTTCTTTCAATTTATCTATATGTTTATCAATATGTCTTTAATCTTTTTATTAATATATCTATCACACTGTCTATTTATCTATCTTTCAATCTATCTATCTAACAGTCTATCTATCTCTCTAAATATGAATCTATTAGTCTATTTTTCTACTTTCTACCTTACATTCTGTCTATCTATTAGTCTATCTATTTGTCTATCTATCTACCTTTCTATCTATCCATCTATCTTTCTATCTGTATATCTATTTATCTATATGTCTATGTATATGCCTATCTATCTATTTATCTAACTAACTAACTAACTATCTGTCTATCTATCTATTTATTTATCTATATATATATATCTATCTATCGATCATTTTGTTATATATATATATATATGTCTAACTATCTATCTATCTATTTATATTTTTGTAATCTATATATTAATCTATATATCTATTAATCTATATATGTATTAATCTATTTATATATCTATATATCAGGCTAACCGCCAAACTTTTTATATATCTATTTATCGATTTATCTCTATGTCTATCTGACTATCTATCTATCTATATGGATATCTTTTTGTCTATCTATCTATATATCTATTTATATATCTATCTATCTATCTAAATATTTTTATGTGTAGTTTTATATCTATCTACAATCTTTTTGACTGTCTATTTTTATATCTATATGTATTAGAATCTATCTATCTATATGCATATCTATCTTTTGTATATCTATCTATATATCTATCTATCTATGTATGTATAGGTGTATATATCTATCTATATATCTACTGTATCTATCTATTTGTTTTTCTATTTGTCTATCTATCTATGTGTCTGTCTATTTGCCTATCTATCTATCTATCTATTTGACTATCAATTTTTATATCTATATGTCTATCTATCTATCTATATATCTATCTATCTATATGTTTATCTATCTTTCTATATATAGGACTATATATCTAACTATCATTCTGTGTATCTATTTGTCTATCTATCTATTTATGTACCTATCTATTTGCCTATCTATGTATCTATTTATCTATTAGTTTCTCTATCTATTTATCTATCTATCTATCTACATGTCTATCTATCTATATGTCTACTTTATGTTAATCTATATGTATATCTATCTATATATTTATCTATCTAAATATCTTTATATTTATTTATTTATCTATCTATCTATATATCTATCTATCTATTTGTCTGTCTGTCTACCTATGTAACTATTTGTGAATCTACCTGTCTGTCTATATATCTTTCTATCTATCTGTCTATCTATTAAATTGCCTATAAAAATATCAATCAATCTATCTATCTATATACCTGTGTATCTATTTGTCTATCTATATATCAATCTATTTCTCAATCTATCTATTTGTCTATTATTATGTCTATATATCTGTCTATCGTACTGTCAATCTATCTATCTATCTATCTTCCTATTAATCTATATATCTATGTATCTATCTATCTATGTATTTGTCTATCTATTTGTCTATCTATATGTCATATTATCTATCTATCTATCTGTCTCTCTGTCTAAATATCTATATTTCAATCTTTCTATGAATCTGTCAATCAATTAATCAATCTATATAACTATCAAACTTTCTATCAATCAATATATCTATCTATCTACCTATCTATCTGTCTATTAATTTATCTATATGTCTATCTATTTGTATATCTATCTATCTATCTATCAATAAATCTATCTATCTTTCTAAATATCTATCTGTCTATTTATCTATCTATTTATATATCATTATTAATCTATTTATCTCTCTATCCATGTATCTTTCTTTCTTTCTATCTATATTTCTATCAATTTGTCTATCTATTTGTGTAAATATGTGTCTATCTATCTATTTATCTATATTTGTATCTATATGTATATCAATCTCACTATAAATCTGTGTATGAACCTTTTTATCTATCAATCATTATATTTGTCTATCTATCTATCTTTATGTCTATCGATCTACTTTTATATTTGTCAACTTATTTGTCTATCTATTTTTATCTCTTTGTCAATCTAGTTCTCTATCTATATATCAATATACCTATCTATCTATCTATTTTTCTATCTATATGCCTATCTATCTTTCTATCTATCTATCTATAAACTTTTCTATCAATCTATCAATCTATCTATTTATCTATCTATTTGTATATCTATATGTCTATCAATTTGTCTAACTACATGTATTTCTATCCGTCTATCTTTTTGTTAATCTTTCTTTGTTTATATTTGTCTATAAATTTGTATATACATCTATCTATGAATTTGTCAATCAATCAATCATTCTATCTATCTATATATGTGTCTATCTATCTATCTATCTATCAATCTATTAATATATCTATCAATTTGTCAATCAATTTGTCCATCAATATATCTATCTATCTTTCTATCTTTATATTTGTCTATCAATCTATATGTCTTTTTGTCTATCTTTATATATATATATATATATATCTTTCTATCTATCTATGTATCTGTATATCTTTCTTTCAATCTATTTATCTGTCTTTCTAACTTTCAATCTATCTCTCTATCTTTCTGTAAATTTATCTGTTTATCTATTTGTCAATCAATCAATCTATCTGTCTTTCTAACAATCTATCTATCTATCTTTTTTTATATTTATCTATTTATCTACCTGTCTATCAATATATCTATTATTATGTCTATCAATTTGTCTAGCTATCTATCTATCTATCTTTATATTTTACTTTTTATCAATCTATCAATCTATATGTCTATCTATATATTTAACTATCTATTTATCTGTCTATCGATCTGTATATCTATTAGTCTATCTATCAGTCTATCTATCTATCTATATATCATTCAATCATTATATCTATCAATATGTCTATATTTCTATCTATAAATCTATTTATTAAATGGTCTATATATCTACATCTCTATTATTAATCTATATGTTTGTATGTATTTATATTTTTCTATTTGTCTATTTGTCTATTTGTCTATCTATTTGTCTATTTGTCTATCTACCTGCCATTCTGAATGTCTACTTGCTTGACTAAACTAACTAATTAACTATTTGTATGTCAATTGTTTGTTTCTCTATCAATCTGTTAATCTATCTATCTATTTTTCTATCTATATGTCTATCATTCTATTTGTCTATTAATCAATCTATTTGACTATCTATCTCTCTATTTATCTATCTATTTATCAATCAATCAATCTATCTATTTTTATTTCTATCTATCTTACTTACTATCTATGTATATATCTATCTTTCTGTCTATATATCTATCTATTAAACTTTTGTCTACCATTCTATCAATCAATCTATATATCAGTCCATCTATCTATCTATATATCTATCTAAATATCTAAAATATGTATATATTTATGTCTATCTATCAGCCTATCCATCTTTCTATCTATATAACATTCTATATATATATATATATATATATATATATCTATATGTCTATCAATCTATCTAATTGTATATCAATATGTCTATCTATATGTCTATTAATATATCAATCTATCTATAAATATGTCTATAAATCTATCTATATATCTAAGTATATATTTATCTTTTAATCTATCTATCTATCTAATTATCAATCTATCAATCTATCTAATTATCAATCTATCTATTTGTCTATTAATATGACTATATATATATATATCTATCTATCTATCTATCTATCTGCCTATTTATCTCTTAATCTGTCTATCTATATATCTATTAATTTATCTATCAATCTATCTATTAATCTTCCTATAAATATTATATCAATTCATCTATCAATATATCTATATATTTGTTTATAAATCTATCTATCAATTTAATTATTAATCTATCTATCTGACTATCTTTCTATCTATCTATCTATCTGCCTACATATCTGTCTATCTAACTACCTATCAATTAATCTATCTATATGTCTATCTATCTATTTATAAGAATACATATCCATCTATCTATTAGTTTATGTATCTATTTCTCTATACGTCTATATATATATATATATATATATATATATATATATATATTTATATCTATCTATCTATCTATCTATCTATCTCTCTACCTATCTGTCTATCATTATGTCTATCAATTTATCTATGTATTTGTCTATTTATTTGTTTAACTATATATCTATCTATATATCTATCATTCTATCTATCTGA
>JAREIK010000977.1:406920-469015 GCA_029783825.1 Sapria himalayana | reverse complement strand
TTGTTTATCTACAACTAGATAATAATACAGAAATACAAGATCTTTTCTTATTATTTTCCCTCAAAGTGGGGAGTATTATTAAAATGAACAAATTTCACTTCTTAATCCTATAATTTATCAGCTCAATCTTATTCCCCCTTCAGGACTGGGGGAGCTCTATATATGAACCTACCTCCTTATATTGGAATTATCAAGATACTACCGCCTAGCTCAAGCTTTATTTTTATTCATGTTATTCTTATCTCACTTTATTTATTCTAATATATAGGTAACCTATTTTATCTAAGCTAATTATTCCTCTATACCTATCCGGTATATTCCTTTCATGAAATTCCTACAAGCCTCTCCTAGCACCTTCTTTAGCTAGTTTATATGCTAATGTATTAGCTTCTCTAAATATATGTTTTATATCTCCTTTCAACTCTATTAATAGATTTTTTATTTTTTCAATTTTCGTTTCAAATTTCCATTATTGTATTTTACCAGATATTAAGTCTACCATTAGACTCGTATCTACATGCGCTTGCACATTTATATAACTGTTCTCTTTACAAATTTGTAAGACATTATGTAAGGTATTAAATTCAAAATGTTATGCTGAAGAAGCTATTTCTCTAATTGTAAAGGCTTTCAATACTCTACTTGCCTCATTTCTTATCACTCCACCCCCTACCATTCCCATATCCCTTTTGAAGCTCTCATCTGTATTAAGCACAAATGTTCTTAGTGAGGGCTTTTCCCAGCTTGTTATTTTTATTACTAAAGTTTTTTCTCACAAGTTACTAGGCCCCATGCCTTTATATTATGATCCTCTCGAGCTCTTTTTCTAATTCTTATCGGGCTACAAGCTGAAATAGAGGAGATTTCCCTCCTAATCTCTTCTACAATATAATCTACATTCATAGCTTTACCATCGAATCTACTAAGATTTCTAGACTTCCACAAGCACCAAAATGCTATATGTGGAATATATTCTCTTAATCATTTTAGGATCTTATTTTTTATATGTTTATTATCCCAGTTTTTTAGTCTCTCTTTAAGACTACATGTTCATTCTACTATTCCTACTTCTTTATCAGAAATATACCAAATCTTTTTTGCTATTTTCCTCGTTGAAAATAGATGATTCGTGGTTTCTATATCTTGATGACTGCATTCACATCGTGATGCCAGTCTTATGCCTTTTTTCTTGATATTTTTATCAACCAGAATGGCATTAGAGAGTAATTTCCACATAAAAACATTCATTTTTTGTGGAGTCTCCTTAGCCCATATTTTCCAAAAATTTGCTGGCTGATTAGCCATTTTCCTAACCAGTTGCTTCGCACTACTTAATGCAAAATTTTCATGTGGGGTCAAGGACCATTTCAACCCAATATTAGTTAATAGTGAATATTTTTCAACTATGCTTTGTTGTTTGCTCATTATTTTCCAAGTATTTGATGCCTTTTTTGTGTCTTTAAGCACCTTATTGCTTATTCCATACCTCACCTTGATATATGCTGCCTAGAGGTTATTCTTTTCCTTCAGTCTCCACCAGTTTTTCCAAGCCCAAGCATTGCCTGTATCATTTAGGCAGGTAAAGCCTAAGCCTGCATCCTCCTTTGGGTAACATAATTCTTTTCATTTTTCCAATGCAGCTTATTTTTTCCTTCTTTTTTACCCCATAAGAAATTAGCCATTTTTTTTTCTAATTTGTTTATAATAGTTTAAGGAGGCCTAATAGCCATTAAAATGTGAGACAATGAGCTTTCTAATACGTGTGTAATTAATGTAATTCTTCCTGCCATGCTTAGCATGTCCTCTTTCAAGCCCATAATTCTTTATTTAATTTTTTCCACTAGGAAGGTTAAATATTCCTCTTTTACTCTTCCTTCATAAATCGGCCAACCTAAATACACCAATGCTCCTTTTTCTTGTGCAAACCCCATAATTTTTTTAATCCTTTGCGCACTCTTTTCTGATGCTTTTTTTGCTATGATGAATTGACATTTATTTTTATTTAACTTTTGACCAGTCTCTTCATCTAATGTTTGCGTGAGCCTCATTAAATTTCTCAATGATCTACTACTGGCATTTGTGAAAATAATTACATCATCATCATATGCCAAGCAACTTTTGATCGGTGTGTGTCTTGGTTGCTTAAAAGCTAAGATATTACCCATTCTTATTTTCTCTTTAAGATTAACAATGAAAAGTGCTAAGTATAAGTTAAATAGAGATGGTGAAAGTGGGTCGCCTTGCCTGAGACCTTTTGCTGGTTAGAATTCTTCACCTGCCCAACCATTGATTAGAATCTTTATCCATAAACTAGAAATACATCTATGCATTAAGTCTATCCAGAATTCCGAGAAGCTCATTCTCCTCATAATATAGCATAGAGTATCCCACTCAACTCTGTCAAAAGCTTTTGACAGGTCTAGTTTAATTATTACATTATTACCTCTTACTTTAACTCTTATTTCTCTTATAATTTCCAAAGCAAGATTGATGTTTTCCATCATCAATCTATTCTTAACAAAACCTGCTTGCTCTATTGAAACAATTTTTGGGAGAACTCTACTTAATCTATTTTGAAGGGTTTTTGCTAGTATTTTATATATCATATTACACAAATTGATAGGCCTAAAATCTTCACCTCTTTGTGGGTTAGCTTTCTTGGGAATTAGTACAATGTAAGAGTTTTCCCAAGTCTTTGTAATTTCCGCGCCCGCAAAAATCCAGGCAATTGCTCTACTTAGATATTTTTTAATTATGGGCCAGCTGTGTTGGAAAAAACCATTGTTCCAGCCATCTAGTCCTAGAGCACTATCTTTATTAGCCCTGAATACTGCCTCTTTTATTTCTTCCTCTCTCGGGATTTCTTCTAACATTTTATTATCATCTTTTGTGACTTTTTTCTCTAACTTATCTATTAATGCGCTTCCATTGGTCCCATTTAAATCACATAAGTGATTTTTAAAAAATTCTTCTAATTCGTACTTTATTTCCTTTTCTTTATCTATCCATAACCCTTTAGTATACCTTAAGCCTTTTATTTTAAGCCTCTGATTTTTACTATTTTCCATAATATTAAAGAACTTTGTATTTTTATCTCCCTCTTTTAACCATTTAATTCTCTATTCTTGCTTCCAAAAAACTTCTTACATGTGCATTTTTAGTCTTAGTTCTACTTTCGTCTTACTAAGTTCTATTCTCACATTATCATCCGATCTTTTCTCATATTCTATTTCTAGAGCCGAAATTTTCTGTTCCACCTCTTGTATCGTTTTGAAGATGTTTCCAAAAACCTCCTTATTCCATGTCAATAGTGCAAATTTTAAATTTCGTAATTTTTGAGTTAGTAATTGCATCGGGTTACCAGCTACGGATTTTTCCCATGTTTCCCTTACGACTTTATTGAAATCTTTATGCAACCCCCACATATTTTGAAATCTAGATCTATTATATTTTCTTTCATTTCTATGGAATGTCATTAGAAGTGAGCTATGGTCAGAGCCGGTCCTACTTAAGTATTTGACTGTTAAGCCTCCTAGCCTATCTAACCATTGTGTGTTAAATAGGATACGGTCTGGTCTAGACTAGATTGGCCATCTTCTCTTCCAGTAATTATACCATGTGAAATCTGACCCTAAATATTCTGCCTATATGAGATTAGCATTAGCAATAGCTTCATTGAAGTGAGCTATTGCTACCGGGTCAGGTGGTCTTGCTCATTTTTTCTCTTTGGGGTTTCTATTAACATTAAAATCCCCTCCTATAACCCACAGGGTGTTATTTTTTGCCATATTTTCCATTTCACTCCATAAGCTTTTCCTAGCTTCTTTCGTATTCTTAGCGTATATCGCTGAGTATAAAGCTTTAGTTTGATTTTTCATTTTAAAATTATTCATCTGCTCTATTTATGACAATATTTTAATATCTATTGAATCATCCCACATAACCCATATTTTGCCATTAGTATTTAAAAAGGCTTTATGTAGTTCTATCTTATTTTTATATTTTCGTTTTCCCAATAAATTATTATTTACTATCGGTTCCATTAAAATTACCATTTTTAAATTATGTATCTTAATTAAGTTTATAATTCTATTTATCGACAGGGAATTAACAACCCCTTTTATGTTCAAAAAAAAGCAATTATACATTTAAAAAAGTCTAGCTTGAGCTCTAGTGATACATTTAGAGTTATATTTCATACCTATGTATTTGTTCAGGTTTCTTGGCGGCTTACTTGAGATAGGCTGTGGTAAGTCTAGTTTTTTTAATATTCCAGATTTTTCTAAAGTTCTTGCCATATTCTTAATTTATTGTATGACATTCTGCCTATTTTGAAGTGTAAGTATGGGTGTAAGCTGCTCCTCCTGCCGGAAGTCATCTAGTAGTATGTTTAAATTATCTTTTTTTCTTACTACTTTTTTCAGTATGCCAGCTCTTTATCTCAAAATCTAGGAGTTCATCTTCCTCCCAATCATATTCAGCTGCATTATTTTTTGAACCTATAATTTCTGTACCCCTTATCTTTATTTCTCTATGGGTTGCCCTCTTCTTGACTCTCCAGCTTCCTAGCCTTGCCTTTTCTACTTCATCCTTTATATCCTCTAGCCACGATCTAATCTCCTCTCTCTTATACAGTTTTTTCCTTCTACCTCTCTAACCTCTACACTTTCCATGCTCTCTCTACTCTTTTTTGGCTTTTCTTCTCCCTTTTCTTCAAGCACCTCCCCATTCTTATCTTCCTGCTCACTTACATCTCCCTTCCTTCTGCCCTACGACTCTTCCTGCTACATGCTAGAAAATCCTCAACTAACTCTCCATTGCTTATCTCACCCTTCTTAGCACTCTTCATGACCCATTCTTTTCTCCCTCTCCTAAACCCCTTACTATCTTTCCTTCCTTTCCTAGAGCTTCCTACCATACAATCACCTTGAGTATGGCCTTGTTTTAAATAACTAAGGCAGTAAGCAGAAATAGATTTTGGGATAATCTACTGCTAGAAACCTTCTTCCATGTTACAGCCTATCCAGATTTTGTGTGGTAGGGGAAATTTCAGATCAATCTCCACACAGAATCTTGCCACACTTGGCCTAGTAACACATGATGTGGCTTCGTCTAATAGCCATGGCTTGCCCAAACCAAGGGCGATAGAGTGTAGGGCCTATTTGTTGAAGAGATGAAGAGGAAGTCTTGGTAATGAAAACCATACCAGGAACTTCGAGGACTCCACAGATGGAGAGAAGTCATGAAGGGGCTAGTTTTTGGCAACATATAGTTCCCGAGCAAGCCCCAAGCTTCTATAAAAATTGCAGGAGGTTCGGGCATAATTTAGAGGCATGCAGGGTGGGCATGGATAGCTTGGGGAAGGAGAAGGGGAATAAATCAATAGACAGCTCCTACAATAGGCATGATTTAGGTTGGTTGTTTCGGAAGGAGAAAGGAATAAATCAAAAAGAGAACAGTCTCGAAGATGGAAGGGGGTTAGAAGAAGCAAGCAGAAAGCTCCTACAATAGACAGCGAAATAGAATATAGCTGGATCGAGGAGGATGTTTTGGATTTTTCTGAAACAGAGCTTGAATCCAAGAGCTGTGATTATCTCTCTCTAGCAAATGTTGAAGATAGTATGTACATGTCCAAGCTGAACAAGGATGCAAGAATGACGATAATGAAATGGAAATTGTATACAAGGGAGGAAGTAATGGAAGAAGCAAAGATTATGACTCTTCAATTGGGTAGAATTTGTCTTAATAGGTCTTAGGTAAGCGTGTCTAGCTCTGTAAAATCAACTAGAAATAGGAAGAAATATTTAAAAATGAAATACGATTCAAAATGCACAACGAGAGCGGAAGCTAGATCAACTAATAATGGATAGTTGTATCTATTGGAATATTAGAGGGGTGGAAAATAAGCCATTTCTAAATAGAATTAAAAAATTAATAAAAATTCACAAAGCAAAAATAGTCATTTTATCTGAATCGATGGTAGATACCTATAAATTAGAAAATTATAAAAAAAATAATGGGTTTCGACAATGCTACGGCTAATATTAATGGGATAAATTGGGTCATGTGGTATGGAAGCATATATATCTAAGTTTTGAAATCTACCAAACAACTTATACACTTTAAAGTAGGTAACTCAAAGACCTTTACTCCTGTATATGCAAAAAATACCAAAGAAAAAAGAAAGTCTTTATGGAAGGAGATGGAGGAGATAGCCCGAATAGATCTTCTTTGGATTATTGGAGGAGATTTCAATGTAATTAGATACCCGAGGGAGAAGTTAGGAGGAAGAAGACTAGATTTAGAGGCCATGGCGCATTTTAATGAGGCTATCACCAATATGAATCTTTTGGAAGCAGAATTCCTTGGCTCAAATTACACATGGTATAATAACCGGAAGAAGAGAGGAGTGATTTGGGCTAGATTAGATAGAGTCTTCTACAATGCTAAATGGCTGGCTATACATGGAGAAATGTCTCTAAGAAACTTAAACAGAGCATGCTCGGATTACAGCCCTATGTTATTATCCATTCGAAAATGCTCGAAAGCAATAAAAAGCTTTAACTTCCAAAACATGTGGAGTTTACATCCCGATTTCGATAAGTTAGTAGAAATATCATGATCAGAACCCTCATCAGGCAATCCCCTGCAAGTGCTAGATACAAAGCTGCGCAGATTAAGGTTTAGATTGGTGAAATGGAATAAAGAAACTTTTGGTAATTTTAATGAAAATATTATTCTAGCAGAAGAGGAGGTTGCACATAAAAAAAAGAATATGAAGCAAACCAAAATGTTATAAATAAGCAAGAATTTAGCAAAGTGGAAGCAACTTTAAATCTCAAACTACATATGGAGGAGGTGTTATGGAAACAAAGATCGAAGATAAAGTGGCTAAAAGAGGGCGATAATAATACTAAGTTCTTTCATTTTATGGCCAAAATTAAAACTCAAATAAAGCATATAGCATGCATTAAAAATTCGAAAGGATGTTGGCTAGTAGAAAAAGAATAAATTAAAAGTCATATAGAGGATTAATTTAAAAATCATTTAACCAGAAATGAAAATCAAAGAGACCGATCATTATCGCAAGCACTGAAATGTCAGGTATCTGTAGAAAAGAATGCAAGGCTAGCAGAATTCCCAGAAGAAGAAGTCAGGAAAGCAGTATTTAGCATGAATAAAGACAATGCAGCAGGCTCAGATGGTTGGAACAATGTATTCTTTCAGTATACTTGGCATATTATTAAGAGGGGCCTCCACCTTGCAATCTCTTATATTTTTGTAGGCACTGACATTACTAAAGCTTGGGCCCTTTCTTTTATAGTCTTATTACCTATGTCTAAGAATCCACAAAAATGTGAGGATTTCAGACAGATTAGCATGTGCAATGCGGTCTATAAAATTTTAGCAAATATTTTGCAAAATAGGCTACGTAATATATTCCCTAATATTATCTCTCCTGAACAATCAGGTTTTGTGAAAGATAGAATAAAGATGGAAAATATAGGCTTAGCCTCTGAAATGATGAGAGATATTGGTATTAAAACTAGATGACATAATGTAGAAATTAAATTGGATCTCTCAAAAGCATTTGATAGGGTGGAATGGCCTATTGTATGTTATGCCATGAGAAAGATGGGCTTCTCAGAATTCTGGATAGATTTGTTGTTTAGATGTATCTCATGTGTGTGGGTAAGAATTATATTTAATGGTCATAAAGAAGATGAGTTTAAGCCAGTAAGAGGATTAAGACAAGGAGATCTGTTATCTCATTATCTTTTTAATATCTATCTGGAATTACTTCTCCTGAACCTTAAAAGGAGAATGCAAGTAGGGAGTATCTTGTCTTTCAGACAACCAAGAGGGACCCCGTTGGTGAGTTGCTTGGCATATGTGAATGATATTATTATTTTCACAAATGCTAGTACCAAGTCATTAATAAATTTGATGGAGCTAATGCAGGTATTAGAGGAGGAGACATGGCAATGTATGAATAAAAAGAAATGCCAATTTATTATATCATCTAAAACACTGGAGAAGGTGATTCGACGAGTTAAAGAGATAACAGGTTTCAATCATAAAAAAGGTGCGTTGATGTATTTGGGCTGTCCGAGTTAAAGGAGGATATGTTACGTTTTGGAGGTAGGGCTACACTTATCTCCCATGTTTTACCGGGCTCATTGTCCCACTTCTTATCAGTCATCCATCCCCCGAAAAGAGTGATAAAAATGTTGGAGACTGAATTGGCAAACTTTCTTTGGGGTAAGTGGAAAGGAAAAGCTAAGCTACACTGGCAAAAATGGGACTCACAATGCCATCCAAAGGAGGAGGCGAGTCTGTGTTTTACTAGCCTTGAGGTGGCCTCTAGGGCATGGACTTATAAAGGTTGGTAGAAACTAAAAGAAAATGAGAGTCTTTAGACAAGATTCATGAGGGCTAAATACAACTGGGGGAATGAAGATAATAAGAAAAAATTTTCAAGGTCATGGTAGATGTTATTGAATCAAAAAAATCTTGTATAATCTCAATCTAAACTTAATAAGAGTGGGTGGAAGTGGACTCCCAATTCTCAAGGTGTTTTCACCTTGAAATCTGCAAAGTAATAGATAAGAAACAAAAGGAAGGGTGTCGCCGATTTTTAAATGGGGATGGGAAAATGACTCTCCACAAAAGATGAAATTCTTTCTGTGGAGAACCCTTCAATAAACTACCCCTGTGGATACTAATTTACAAACAAAAGGTATTAAAATAGCCTCTAGATGTGAATGCTGTTTTTTAGAAATTGAAAGCATAGCTCATTTATTGTCTATAGGTAAAATAGCCAAGGATGTCTGGAGCCAGATTCACATTGGTCAGGCAAGTCAAGGAAAGAGGCTTAAAGATAGATTACTGAGTTGGCAAGGTCCTAGCCTTGGGAATAAAGTTTAGTCCTGGCTTAGGAAAAACATCCCGATAGTAGTAATCTGGTGTATCTGGAAGGCTTGGAACAAGAGCATATTAGAAAATGTTCGTATGAACTAAGAGAATATTTTAAAGGATATTAAAAGGGAGAGTTCTAGTATTTCAGAGGCAAATCCTGTTAAAACGAGAAAAGATAAGCTAGTAATGGATTTGATAAATCATTGGGGCTTATCATATATAAAAGAAAGGGAGTTGAGGGGAAAAAGTATCGAGTGGGAGAAACCTCTGAATGGTAAAATATCTTTCAATATGGAAGGTAGCTTTAACAGAGATATGGGGGTAGCAGGGAGAGGATGAGATTCAAACCCTCCACAAAGGTCTACAAATATGTAGTGGGCTCAATATTAAAGAGTTTCAGATTCAAGTGGATTCGAAGCTTTTAGTTGACTTAGTGAATAAAGATTTAAATATCTGGCAATATGAAGATTATATAGAGTCTATAAGAAAATGTATGGAAGAAGGGAATGCAACCATTAAGCATATATATAGAAAGGTAAATACTTTAGCGGATAGGTTAGCCAAGGAGGGTGAGTCTATAGGAGAACAGGTTTTTGGTAGAAGTGATCTTCCAGATAAATTCAAAGGCCTGGCAAGGCTGGATGAACTGGGATTTCCATATGTCAGGATCTGCAAAGACTAGTTTTGATTAAACATTTAATAGTGTTCACATCTTTGATGACTATTTCTTGGGATTTTTTTTTCTTTTTTCTAATAGGGTGTTGGACTGGCATAGGAGAATGAATGCCGTCAGTTGGCATTTATTTTTTATTATTTCAGACATAATTAATGTTTAGTTCAGAGTTAGTAATTCAAGCTTTTTAAAGCAAAAGGGAGGCTGGGAAAAGCTATTAGGAGCATGAATACCGATATTCTGCTCCTTAGCCTATATATATATATATATATATATATATATATATATATATATATATATATATATATATATATATATATATATAAGCAATATGCATTTGGATTGGCTTGTTATTTTTGCAGGTTTTTCCAGATGATTGGGCTGGTAAGGTGCTATGTGAGTTAATGTTATTCTTAGGATTGGCATTCTGATTCGCTGCGGCAGAAATAGGGAAGTGAGAAATGTTGTTACAACTTTCTAGACTGCTTATATATTGAATAGGTATGGTAATATATAGTTTGGCAGGTTTTCTCTTTTTTTTTTGCAGATTTCTAGGTCTGAAAGATTGGGGTTACTCCTTCAGTTATTGATAGGAAATAAGGGGTTAAAATGTTTCAAGGATAATCTATAAAGCGTCTGTTTATGCATGCCACTGATGAGTTTATATTATTGGTCGAATTATTTTAAAATCTACTTGTTGTGTTTGCATAAATGTCAGTGTAAGTTTCAGACTCTGTTTATACAAGTGTATGTGAGTGACTGTCTGCGTCTGTCTGGTGGTTCTGCTCCTGCTGTTCTGGAATATGACAAGTCTCAAAATTAAATCTGCGAAAGGAACATGGATAAAGGGATAGAGGACGTATCTCAGGAATGGAAAAAGTAGATGAGGGCAGAAGTAAAGTTAAGAAAGAATTCAAGTTTCAGCTGCTAAAGAATGGATTATATCCATTGGGCAGCATGAAAGCGTATTTCCAAAATCCAACTTTTATAAAGAAATCGAGAGAACACATTTTTGCAACCATAAGATAGCCTATGCCCTTTTAACTGTTTTTTATTTTTGCAAAGTAGGTGTAAAAGGGGAAAGGGTAGAATTAGCCTGTAAAAATGGTATTCCTCCGCCAAAAGAGAGGGTTATAATAATAAAAAACAAACTTAAAAAAAAAGAAGAATAATAAGAATAAGAGGAATAAAAATAACAAGAAGAATAAGAAGAATAAAAGGAATAAGCTGAATAAGAAGAATTAGAAGACATATAAGAATAAAAAAATTAAGATTTCAAAAATTATGAAGAATAAAAAGAATAAGATGAATAAAAAATATAAAAAGATAAAGTAAAATAATAAGAATAAAAAGAATAAAAAGAATAAGAAGAATAAGAAGAATAAGAAGAAAAATAAGAATAAGAAGAATAAGAAGAATAAGAAGAATAAGAAGAAAAATAAGAATAAGAAGAATAAGAAGAATAAGAATAATAAGAATAAGAAGGATAAGAATAATAATAATAATAATAAGAGTAAGAATAGTAAGAAGAATAATAAGAATAACAAGAATAAGAAGAAAAAAAAATAAGTATAATGAAAAGAATCAGTAGAATAAAAAGATTTAGATGAATAATTAGAATTACAAGAAATAACATTAAAAAGAAGAATAGTAAAAATAAGAAGAATAAGAAGATTAAGTAGAATTAGTAGAATTAGAAGATTAAGAAGAATATGAAGAATATAAAGAATAAGAAGAATAATAAGAATTAGAAAAATAAGAAGAACAAGAAGAATAAGAAGAATAAGAAAAGTAAGAAGAATAAAAAGCATAAGAATAATAAGAGGAATAAAAAGTATTAAAAAAATATAAAGAATAATAATAATATGAAGAATAAGAATAATAAAAAAATATAAAGAATAAAAGAATAAGAAGAATAAGCAGAATGACAAGAATAAAAATTTTGATAACAATAATAAGAATAAGAAGAATATGATGAATAAGAAGAATAAGAAGAATATGAATAATTAGAAAAATAAGAAGAAAAGAAAAATAAGAAGAATAAGAAGTATAAGAAGAATTAGAAGAATAAGAAGAATAAAAAGATTAAGAAGAAAAAGAAGAATAATAAGAAATTACATGAAAAAGAAGAATAAGAAAAATAAGAAGAATTAGAAGAATAAGAAGAATAAGATTATTAAGAAGAATAGGAAGAATAAAAAAAATAATATGAATAACAAGAATAAGAAGAATAAGAAGAAGAAGTACAATAATAATAATAAGAATAAAAAGTAAGAATAATATAAAGAATAAAAAGATAAAGCACAATATGATGAATAATAAGAATAAGAAGAATAAGAAAAATAAGAAGAATAAGAAGAATATGAAGAATAAGAAGAATAAGAAGAATAAGAAGAATAAGAATAATAAAAAGAATAAAAAGAATAAGATGAATAAGATGAATAAGAAGAATAAGAAGAATAAGAAAAAAAGTAGTTGGAAGGGAAACGAAGAAGAGGAACTCTCATTTCTAGAATGAGAAAATTCAAAATCTTGAGAGAGAATCTCCATCGTGGTAAATAAATGGGTAAATTCAAGCTCAAATGGAGGAAATGTATTATCTTGCCCATAAAAAATCTTTTTTTAACATTCATTATACATCTAAGACCTCGAATAAACATCCAACTTAAAAAAACAGAGAACCCACAATATATTTTTCTTTCGAACATATTGAGGCTCTCTCGGAGGAAGATTTTCACAGAGGAACATCTCGATAGAAAATAAGCACGTCCTGGTGTAGCTTTTCACATAGGAAGATTTTTTTTGACTGTGGTTAAAGGATAACTGGAATGTCAGAGGTTATCCTAAGTGGACTTTCAAATTTTCAGCAAATTTTAATACGAATGAAGAAAATCCACTTACTCCGGTATGGTTTCTTCTACCCTCACTATGTATACATTTTTTCAATAAATCCTTACTCTACTCCATCTCTAATATTATTAGCACAACTTTATTAATAAATGGTGCTATTTCCAACCTCTCTAGACCAAGTGTTGCAAGAGTCTGTGTAGAGGTTAATATCAAATACCCCATCCCTCAAAATATATGGATTGTGCAGAATGAATTTTAAGTGTTTTAGAAACCTATAACTATTGATGCATTGCCTAGCTATTGCACTCAATGTAAAAAAAGAGGCCATAAATTAATGAATTGCATTATAAATTCAAAAAAAAATCATAATATTTTGTTTAGAAAACATGAGATTATACAGGATGTGTCTAATGAAGATGATGTACACCCTTACCTATAATAGTATCCCCCAAAAATGTAATAGAAACCTTCAAAAATATATCTTTTCAAGATGGAAATATAACAGAACAAGATAGAATTAGAATCATGATGGGAAATATAGAGGAGCTGGTAATCTGAACTAGGAGACATAAAATCAACATAAAACAGATACCAAACATAGAAGGCTAGTTCACTAGTTCATAATTTGATTCAGATTCTGAATCAATTAAATGTTGTAACAACAAAAAATTACAAGATGAATTCTATAGATGATATAGATATTGAGAAAAGAAGATGGGAGATAGAAAATAGAGACAAGGCAATAGAAAGTTTAAAAATCATAAACATTCAAATGGAAAAATATGATAAAATTGGGAATTCACTTAAAACTCATCCCATTCACATAAAGAAAATAAGAAATACACATAAACACCTAGAAAAAACTATCGAACTAAAAAATAAATGAGAGTACAATCAAAATCTTTTAATTATGCATAAATACTTATTCTGGAACATTGTGGGCATAGCTAACCCCTCTTCACTAAATACATTAATTAAAATGGTTAAAATACATAAAATTTTGTTACTAATGATAGCTGAGCCAATGGTGGGAATAGACCAATTAGAAAGATTTAAAAATAAGTTAAGATAAAAAATGCAACCACTAATAAAAATAGCAAAATTTGGGTAATGTGGAATAACTGGGATATAATCAAAATAGAAGAAGATTAACAAATTATTAACCTCAGTTTAGGAAAAAAACACATAAGGCATTATTTCTTTAGTTTATGTTAATATTTCTAGAAATAAAACGAAAGATTTATTGTATATCATGAAGGACATAGCTAATAAGAATTACAATGGATAATTGGATGAGACTTTAACACCATAAGAAATCATCGGAGAAAAAGTAGGTAGGCCAATAAACACAAAAGTGAGTGACCAATTTAATAAGGTAATAAATAAAACTAATCTAATAGAGGCAGATTTTCTAAGATCAAAATATACATGGACAAACAACCATAAAAATAAGGTGCCATCTGGTCAAGACTGGACAAGATTCTATTTTATTCAAGATGGTTGGACACTTTGGAAGTATAGGCATAAAACACTTAAACAGGACCTGCTCCGATCATAATTCATTGCTTATTACTCCCCCCAAAAAAAAGAACTGAGTAGAACCTCATTTAATTTTCAAAATATGTGGTGCTTACATGAGGACTTTCTGGACATGGTTAATAATTCTTGGAAGTTGCCGATTGTATGTAATCTTGCTCAGATCTTTTCAGGTAAACTATTTAGATTAAGAACATGCTTATTAGATTGGAACAAAAGAAATTTAGAAATATTAACAAAACTATTTTAGAAATGGAACAAAATATAGATGAACTAGAAAAAGAACACAAAAAATCAATAACACAAATAGTCTTAATGCCCTTCATAAATCTCAAGCTGAACTCAAATTAAAATTACACATGGTGGATGTTTTCTGGAAACAAAGATCAAAAATAAAATGGTTAAAAGAGGGGGATTTAAATACAAAATTTTTTCATCAAATCACTAAAATAAAAAATTAAAAAACACAAGATAATAGGAATTAGGAATAATGAATGATTATGGGTAGAAAATAAGAAAGACATAAAAGAAACCTTTGAAGGAATGCTTAAAGCATTATTATGCAAAAACAATGAATAGACAAGGTTTAATCTCTTTCAAAACATAAATGAAAATGTTAATGAAGAATATAACGAAGACTTAATGGAATTTCCATATGAAATAGAAATTAAAAATATTGTATTTAGTATAGATAAAAACAGCACTGCAGATCCTGATGGCTGGAACAATGTGTTTTTTCAAGCCTGCTGGGTCATGATTAGAATAAACATTATTCAAGCCATACAATGGGTTTTTTGTGGATCTGAGTTAAATAAAAAAATGGACTCTAACTCATATAGTTTTAATTCCAATAAAAAAGAAATCCCTCAAAAGGGTGAAGATTTTCACCTAATCAGCCTATGTAACTCCACATATTAAATCCTAGCCAAACTAATGCAAAATAGACTAACCCTTATTCTCCCAAAGATTATTTCTAAGGAGCAGACATGATTCATGAAGGATAGGCTATCATGAATAATATTTGCTTTGCAAAAGTGATAATTAGAGAAATCTCCACTAAAACTAGGGGACATAATATAGTTTTTAAATTAGATTTATCGATAGCTTTTGATTGAGTAGACGGAAAATTTTTATGTTATGTGATGAGGAAAATGGGATTTGCAGAAGGTTGGATCGACTTAATTTTTAGATGTATTTTAAGTACTTGGTTTAAAATTATCTTTAATATGGAAAAAGGAAAAGTCTTTAAACCCACTAGGGATTAAGACAAGGAGACCCTTTGTCTCATTCTCTTTTTAATATTTATCTGGAATTATTTTTGATTAATTTAAAACATAAAGCCAAAAAGGAGATATCCACTCGTTTAAACATTTTAAAGATTCACCACATGTAGATGCAAACTATATAATTATTTTTACTAATGGAAATAAAAAATCTATATCTAATCTAATAAAACATTTCTAAAACATGGAAGAAGAAACATGTCTAATACTAAATAGAAATAAATGTCAATTCATGGTTTCTAAAAAAGTCCCCTTCACTCTAGCTCTCAAACTGAAAAATGCTACAGGTTTTTCCCAAGTAACAGGAGCAATCACTTATCTTGGTTACACTTTATATGAGGGACGAACACTCATAAACATTTTGATTTTATGTTAGTTAAAATTAGATAGAAAATTGCTGCATGGAAAACATATATGCTAAATATGAGTGGAAAAATCACACTAATTACTTATGTTCTTTAAAGCATGGTAATTCATAACTTTATGATAATGATGCCACCTAAAAACATAATTAAAAAATAGAAAGAGAATTTTCTACTTTCCTTTGGGTGAAAAAAAAGATAAAAGACACAAATTGCATTGGGTTAAATGGGAGTTTCTTTGTTACCCAAAAGAGGAAGCTAGGTTAGGCTTTTCTAGCTTTATAGAAATAGCAGAGGCATGGGCTTGCAAGAGATGGTAGGGTGTGAAAGAAACAAAAATTTTAAGCGCCAAATATATGAGAGCAAAATATTTAATAAAAAATGATACTAATAGGACAAAAAAATTAAAAATAGCTCACAGATATGGAAACAAACAATAAAACAAGAGATATCATAGATAAAAATACAATTTTAACAAAACATGGATGGAAATAGAAATTAACCGAAGAAGACACATTCACTTTAAAATCTGTCAAAATTTAATTAGAAAGAGAAAACCACATCAAGTGATATTTAAATGGTGCTGGGACAACAATAACTCACCTAAAACATGTTTATTCCTATGGAAAGTTTAGTATGACATAATTCCATTGGACAATATTATTCAAAGAAATGCATAAAATTAGCATCTAGATGTGAATGCTGTAAAAAGATAGAAACATTAGAACATTTATTCTCAAAATAAGACATAGCAACAAGGATATGGGAAAATCTAGGTAATGACACGGGGATCAAATATAGAAGGCAATCCATCAAAAATAGACTACAATGCTAGGAATTAGGGCCTTACAATAATTCTGCTCATTGCTGGCTTAGGAAGAATATACCTCCACTAATTATCTGGAATATATGGAAAGCTAGAAACAAGAGAAGATACGAAGGTATAGAAATGAAATTAACAATATAGTAAAAGAAATCAAAATAAATTAAAAACAATTTCAGAAGCTTATCCACTAAAAAATATTAAACATGATGAAAATAAAGATTACATAGACACATGGAAACTAAGTTATAAAAAGACAAGCCAACAAATTTTACAAGGATATGCTGGAATAAACCTCCAAAAGGTTTCATGACACTTAATACAGACAGTTGTTTTAAAATAGATATGGGGGGTGGCATGTGGAGGAGGGTTATTAAGGGACTCAAAAGGGAACGTCCTATTTGCTTTCACTTGAAAAATCAAAGCGAATACACCATTTTAGTTAGAAATTCGATCTCTCCTAATAGGTTTACAACTATTTAAAAGCAACAATGTAAAAATATTCAAGTCCAAACGGACTCCTTAACATTAGAAAATCTAATTAAAGACAACAAATATGTATGGAAATATGAAAATGACATAGAAGATATCATACATCTGGTTTCTGAATTAAATTGCAAAATAATACATATATTAAGGGAGGCCAATCTTCTCACATATAAATTAGCAAAAAACTATGTTAAAAAAGGTAATCAGGATTCTGAAAAAATAAAAATATTTACGAAATATAGAGGCTTGCTCAAACTAGATGAAATAGGCATTACAAATTTTAGAAGTGGTTAGGAGAGTAGCAAAGGAATTTAACCCTGAAAAGCATGCTTGTAGTATACAATTTTATGCTTCCTCTTTGTTATCAGTATAAGGCAAAAAATATGCACAAAGGAATTTTGTCATAAGGCTACCTACACAAGATTCTATTTTTGAAAATACACGGCCAGTTGAAATTAAAAAAAAAATTACAATATATGTTCGCAGCATACCAAAACTATCACAGGTAAGAAAAGAAATATTTTGTGCATTCTTGGATGGTTTTGTAGATGTATAGGGAAGGTAACTATCAGGTAAGTTAGGATTGTATAATGTGGATGAATGTTTTTTATTTTTGCAGATAGCAAACACACAGATCCAGAAAGTCGGATAGTTCCATAGAGGCACAATATAGTTCATGAAAATAGCAAATATATAAGCTTTTCCTCATCTCCCAATGAATAGCAGAACAACATGATAGAATCTAAAAGCAAATGCCAACATTGAAGATACCATGTTGTCATTACTAAGGTTCTTAAAGCTGGAAAAGGCAAAAGTAATTTAAGACAGCAAAAAACATAGTAGAATCTTAACAATGACATCAAAGTTGCTCTAGGAAAGAGAGCAGAACAAAATGAACAGATCATCCCACTCACATCAAAGCAAAGAAAACCACTTAAATGAAGTGTTATGAAGGATAGAAACTCTTCTATAAGCAACATACTCAACCAGCAAGCACAAGTAAAAAGCTGGAACTAATTCACGGATTAGTCCATTTCAGAGAGATACTTCTCTCAAAATGGATAAGTCCACTTTTATGTTTATTCTTATTTTATTTTTTGAAAAAGGCTATAAAAGGGATAAGGGTAGTTATTAGATTTATCAATGGTATTCCTCCACCAAAAGAGAAGGTGATAATAATAAAAAAATATTTATCAATAAAAAAAATAAAAAAGAATAAGAAGAATAATAAAAATATAAATAATAAAAAAAAGAACAATAAGAAGAATAAGAAGAATAAAAGAATAAAAAGAATTAGAAGATAAAGAATAATAATAATAAGAATATGAAAAATATAATAAATAAATACAATAAAAAGAATAAGAATAATAATGAATAGTTTGAAGAATTAAAAGAATTAGAAGAATAAGAAGAATAAGAAGAATATGAAAATTAGAAGAATAAAAAGAATAATAAAATAAGAAGATTAAAACGTATAAGAAGAATAAGAAGAATAAGTGGAATAAGAAGAATAAGAAGAATAATAAGAAGAATAAGAAGAATAAGAAATAAGAAAAATAAAAATAATAAGAAGAAAAGGAAGAAAAGGGAGAAAAGGAAGAAAATGAAGAAAGGAAGAAAATGAAGAGAAAGAAGAAAAGGAAGAGGAGGAAGAAAGGGAAGAAAAGGAAAAGGAAAAGGAAGAAAAGGAAGAGAATGAAGAGAAGGAAGAAAATGAAGAAAAGGAAGAGAAGAAAAAGAAGGAAGAAAAGGAAGAGAAGGAAAAGAAGGAAGAAAAGGAAGAAAAGGAAGAGAATGAAGAAAAGGAAGAAAATGAAGAAAATGAAGAAAATGAAGAAAATGAAGAAAATGAAGAAAAGGAAGAAAATGAAGAAAATGAAGAAATGGAAGAAATGGAAGAAATGGAAGAAAAGGAAGAAAATGAATAAAATGAAGAAAAATAAGAAAATGAAGAAAAGGAAGAAAAAGAAGAAAAAAAAAGAATAATAAAGTAAGAAGAATAAGAAGAAACATAAAAATAAAAATTATTAAATACCAAGTAGAATAAGAAGACTAAAACAATTAAGAAGAATGGAAAAAAAATAAGAATAAAAAGAATAAGAAGAATAAGAGGAATAAGAGGAATAAGAGGAATAAGAAGAATAAGAAGAATAAGAAGAATAAAAAGAATAAAAAGAATTATAAGAATAAGAAGAATAATAATAATAATAATAATAAGAATATGTTGAATAAGTAGATTAAGAATATTAACTAATGAAGAATTAGAAGATTTAAAATAATTAGAAAAATAAGAAAAATAAGAAAAATAAGAAGAATAATAAAAATAAGAAGATTAAAAAGCATAAGAAGAATACAAATAATAAGATTAATAATAAGAATAATAAGAATAATAAGAATAAGAAAATAAAAAGAATAAGAAGAATAAGAAAAAAAAATAAAAGATTAAGAAGAATAAAAAAAATAAGAAGTAAAAAGAAGATAAATAGTTTTCCCGTAGCTCTTAATTCTAGAGAGAGAAAGTTGCTTTCTTAAAGCGAGAAAACACCATTATAGAAGGTTGGAAGCTGAGAAAAAAATAAATTTTCATCACTCTCTAACAAAAAATCATTCTCCTCAATACTTAATGAACCCGAATTCTTATGTATGAATTTTGATGCAAAGGAGAAGGTGCCTGCCATTATTCTTCTCAAAGGTAGACATTAAGAAACTTACTACCCCATTTAAATTCACATTAATTGGCAAGTTCTCACATGGAAAACCTAAGTTTAAAGACATTTATGCATTCATCGAAGATTTGAAGCTTCGGAAAATAGTTAAGATATCATGGTGTGATGTGAAGCATATTCAACTTCAGATTAAGGAGGAAGAAGACTTACTCCATTTATGGCTTCGTGGATAGTAGAATATCTCGAGGCTTCCTATGAGAATTTTCAAGTGGTAGCCCAAATTCACACCAAAGGAGGAATCCACTCAAGCCCTGGTATGGTTTTCCCTTCTACATCTCCCACTTCATCTATTCAACAAGCACTCTCTCTATTCTATTACACAGTGGGTAGGTAAGCCATGGATAATGGACAAAGCCACGGCTTGTATGACCTGGCTGAGCATGGATAGAATTTGTATTGAAATTACTTTATGTTCTTCTCTTCCTCAAAGAATATGGGTGGGCAGTGATCACTCACATTGAATTTGGCAGTCTATACTCTATAATTCTAGAATTCATGCCTAAATATTTTTTAAATTGTAATAAAATTGGTCATAATGATTTGGAATGCATGTTAAGTGAGAAGGTTAGGAAAGAGGGGTTCTTTGGTAGAGTAGAGAAGGGAGAATGGGTTAAGGTATCATGAAGAAGGGTCACATGGAGGGACGCTTGGGAAGCATAGAAGAAAGGGCATAATTGATTATAGAGGGTGAGAAGGTGGAGGCAGAAATGGTATGTGATAATGAGAGGAGGGGTGAAGGGGGAGAAGAGAGTATGGAAAAAAAAGAAGCTGGCTATAAGGAGAAGGCTAGTGAGAGCAGGATAGAAGGGGAGGGAAGAGAATGGGAGATAGGGGAAGAGCTAAGGGGGGAAATGGAGGTGGGAAGAAATAAAATGCTAGAGATCAAAAAGTGGCTAGAAGAAGGGGCTAGGGTAGCCGAAGGGGCAGGAATAGAATGGAGGAAGGAAAGAAGGGGGTTTCAAGTAAAAGAGAGGAGAGATGAGAGGAAAAGGGAGATAGAGAGAAAAAGAAATAGCAAAGTTTAATTGGGTAGATGATGATCTTCTTTCGGAAGAAGAGACGGAAGCTAAAAGCTGGCCTTTTTGTAAGCTCGAGCAAGGAGACACAGAAGCTAGAATTTGCCCAGGCACAAGATGACTCAAGGTTGTACAAGTAGAATGGGCAGGAATGGACCTTGAATAACAAAGAAAATGCATTGGAAAAGATATGGTTGATGGGTTTAAATCTGAATAAACTGAATATATCAAAAAATATTGAGCAGCCACAACCTAGTGCTAATAAATTATCAAGAAATAAGAAAAAATATTTATGCATGAGTTATGATACAAGATGTACAACTACAGCCCAGGCTAAATACACCTAGTAATGTATAATAGTTTATACTAGAATATAAAAGGAGTAGTGAACACTGCATCAATAAATATAATTATAAAATTAATTAAAATTCATAATATTAAAATTGTAATAATTGTAGAACCTATGGTTAACACGAGTCTATTAGATGAATATAAAAGTAAGATCGGTTTAGATAAGGCATTTTCTAAAAGTAATGGCAAGTTATGGCTATTATGGAAAAATGCAATTTACATTGAAATAATTTCAGAGGGAGAACAGATTATTAGTTTCAAACTAGGGAAAAAGTCTGAGCCAATTATTTCGGTAGTATATTCTAGTAATGTGAAGGAAAAATGAAAGGAGTTGTGGGGTGAGATGGTAGTGCTTGCTGCAAGAAAATCTCCTTGGATTATTGGAGGAGATTTCAATGTGGTAATGATTTTTTTTAGTAGAAAAGGGAAGGAAGGCCTCCTGACCCTATAGCTTTAGCTCAATTTAATGAGGTGATAGCGAATGCAAATCTCTTGGAGGCTGAATATTTGGGTCCTAACTTTACATGATGTAATAAATGGAAGAGAAGAGGGGTAATCTTGTCTAGGATGGATCGCATCTTGTATAATACCAATTGGTTAGATTATTGTGGTGGGGTAAAAGTTACACACTTAAGTAGAACAAGCTCAGATCATAGCCTACTCCTCTTGATATTCAAAAATAGAAAAAGGTAACACAAGACCTTTAGATATCAAAACATATGGGGAATGCACAAAGACTTCGAGAGCATAATGAATGACTCATAGGATATACCTACACATGGGAATCCCATGCAGGTTCTAGCAATAAAATTACGTAGACTAAGATTGGCTCTGAGTCTATGAAATAAGGAGTGCTTTGGTAATATTAACAAGAATATATTGAATGCAGAACAAAATGTTATCTCATCTTAAATAGAATATGATGAGAGGTGCGATGAACCTTCAAGAATTGAAATGAACAAAGCGCAAGCTGAATTAAAGTTAAGATTACACATGGAAGAAGTTTACTGAAAACAAAAGGCCAAAATAAAGTGTCTAAATGATGGGGATAATATTATAAGGTTTCTTAATGTGATTGTGAAAATCAAATCTCAAAAACAAGAAATAAAAGAATAAAAACATACAATGGAAAATTGGTAGAAAAGGAGGAAGAAAAAAGAATATTCTAGAAGAGGACTTTAAAAGTCACTTATGTGTCAAAATTTTTAGAGGATGGATACTTTAATGCAATTAGTTGAGAGAAGGGTTACAGAAGAAGATTACAAATCACTGGAAGAACTTCCTAGAGAAGAAGAGATTAGGGATGCAGTTTTAGTGCCAATAAAGATAGTGGAGCAGGACCAGATGGCTTGAATAATGGTTTTTACCACTGCACCTAGAGCATCATAAAGAAAATGTGGTAGCTACTATTGCCTAGTTTTTTCAAGTGTAGAAATTATGAAAGCATGGGCTAGCTCATATATTGTCTTGATCCCCAAAAAAGATAACCCTCAAAAAAGTGAAGATTACAGACCCATAAGTCTATGTAACATGATTTATAAAATTCTTGCTAAGTTACTACAGAACAGACTCGAGAGGTTGCTCCCCTTCATTATATCTATTAAACAAGTAGGCCTTTTCAAGAATAAATTAATGATAGAGATTATCAATTTAGCCTCAAAAATGATGAGGGAAATAGGGGTTAAAACTAGGGGGCACAATGTTATTTTGAAACTAGACCTATCTAAAGCATTTGATAGAGTGAAATGAGATATCTTATGTTACACAATGAAAAAGCTGGGATTCTCAGAGTTTTGGATAGATTTAATGTATAGATGTATTTCTAGTTCTTGGGTTAAGATTTTGATAAATAGACAGGTATGTAGAAAATTTAAACTAGTTAGAGGGCTTAGACAAGGTGATCCACTATCTCCTTCCTTGTTTAATATATACCTATAATTATTTATTATAAATTTAAAAGAGAGGATGATGATGGGCAAGATTCTTGGTTTTTAACAACTGAGACAGACTCCAAATGTGAGCTTCTTGGTGTATGCAAATGATATTATTAAATTTACTAATGCCAATAGCAGATCAATGAGGAATATGATGAGTTTTGGATACACTAGAAGAAGAAATAGGTCAGCAGCTGAACAAAGATAAATGTAGATTTGTTTTAGCAAATAAAGCACCTGAAAAGACTGCCCAAAAGATTAAAAGTATCACAGGTTTTGAATATATAAAAGGAGCACTAATATATTTGGGTTGCTTGATTAATGAAGGAAGGCTAAAGGATGAATATTTAACCTTCCTAATGAATAAATTAAGAGAAAAGATTGCAAGATGGAAGGAAGATCTTCTAAGTATGGTAGGATGGATTAAGTTAAACACATGTTACAAGGCTTGCTGGCAATATATTAATGACAATACAACCTTCAAAGAAGATTATAAGAAATCTAGAGAAAGAAATGGCAAATTTCTTATGGGGAAAAAAACAAGGAAAAAATAAGTAACACTGGAAAAAAAATGGGGGGATGTATGCTGTCCGAAGGAGGAGGTGGGCCTAGGCCTAAACACTCTTAATGATATAGCAAAAGCTCGGGCTTGTAAAAATTGGTGGAGGCTCAAAGATAATGATAGTCTATTGGCGAGATATATTAAAGCTAGGTATGGACTAGGTAACAAAGCAAGAATCACTTGTTCTCAACAGGTAAGATTGCTACTGCGGTATGGGGTTTACTAGAAAAAGAGGTAGAAACTAAAAGTAATGTAGTAACTCTCGAGGAGAGATTAATGAAATGGAGGCAAAAACATACAAAAAATATTATATTGAAATGGCTAATAAATTATATTCAACACATCACAATCTAATGCTTATGAAAACTAGAAACAAAAATAGGTTTGAGGGTATTCAAATGAATGCTAAAAATATACTTGATGAGATTAAAAGAGAAAGCTCATAGATTTCAGCAGGTAGCCCACTAAGACTTAGAAGTAAGGAGATGGAAGATGATAGAGGAAAGGCCAGGGACCTTTATGCAATTAAAGCAAATCTGCCTGTTATAAAGACCGTTCGTTGGAATAAGCCCCCACAGGGGGGATTTGCTCTAAATATAGATGGGAGCTTTTATAGGGATATTCATATGGAAGGAGAGGGAGGAGTGATAAGAAATGAGGAAGGCAAAGTAGCAAGAGCTTTTACAATGAGAGAAAAAGCTATTTCAGCATCGCATACTGAAATATTAGCTTTGATTAAGTGTTTACAAATTTGTAAAGAATACTCGCTTATTAATATTGGGGTGTAGGTGCACTCAAGTTTATTGGTGGACTTAACAACAAGCATGCTAAAGATGTGGCAGTTTGATAAACATATCGGTATAATTAGAAATCTCTTAGTAGAACTAAAAGGTCAAAAACATTAAGATAAGTAGAAGAGAATGGAGAAGAGGGAAGAATATATTTTGTTGTTGTTTTAACATTTATAGGTATCTCAAAGGTCAAGGCCCAATGCGAGGGATTAAAAACTAGATCATGATGCTCAAAGATGCTGAAGTAGAAAAAAAAACAAGAAATAAAAGATAGTAGTAAATGCTTGGAAAAAGTTATGAGGCACTATGGTCCTGTGGGGTGGCTATAAAAGAAGCTGGGGATATATGATTTTGCTTGTATGCTCTATGGTTTTTCTTTTGTTGGAAATGGGCATGGTGGAAAAGCACAGATGTTGGAATGGAAGCAGATTCGGGATGGATTTGTGATAATGATTGAAGCGGTGATTAAAGTAGTCAGTCTTTTTCCTATAAGGTGTCTGTATTGAGTCTGATATGTTAATTGGAAGGTCTGTGATAGGTGCAGGGTTAGTGTAGATTCAAGAATTGAAAGTCTGTAAATGGTCTTAAAGGTTAAGAGTCTGTAAAGGGTCTTAATTAGCAAGGGGTCTGAATTGGGGCATGAAGAGTCATGGAAGCTAGCAGCTAGATTGGAGCAGAGGGGAAGAGAAGGTGGTACTGTAGGTTAATCAACAAGTAATCAAAGCAAAATGAGATTATAAAGGCATGCACAAGTAGGACCACAAGTAGGATTCATAAGCAGAAAGTGGCATAATAGAAAGTTCGGCAAAAAAGAAGCATAAAAATAATATGGCAAAATAGGGAGCGACATAGGAAAGGATCCTAAGGTTTATGTTAAATTTAATTTATTGGTTTTATGAAAGGGGTATAAAAGGATAAAGGGTAGTATATAGATTGTAAAATTGGTATTCCTCCAACAAAAGAGAGAATATAATAAAAATAATATAAACTTTGTAAAAAAGAAAAAGAAGAATAAGAATAATAAGAAAAATAAGTAGAAAATTAAGATGAATAATAATAATAATAATAATAATAATATAAAGAATAATAAGAATAAGAAGAATAATAAAAATAATAAGAATTGGTAGAATAAGAAGGATAAAAAAAATAAGAAAAATAAAAAGAATAAGTATAATTAGATTAATAGTAAGAAGAATAAGTTTAGAAGCTTAAGAAGAATAAAAAGAATAAGAAAAATTAGAATTAAAAGAAGAATTAGAAGATTTAAAAGAAGAATTAGAAGAATTAAATTAAGAATTAGAAAAATAAAAAGAATTAGAAGAATAAGATGAATAAGAGGAATTAGAATTAAAAGAAGAATTAGAAGAATAAAAGAATAAGAAAAAAGATGAATAAGAAAAATAAGACAAATATAAATAATAATAAGAATAAGAAAACCAAGAGGAATAAAGAATAATAAGAAAAAGAAGAATAATAAGAATAAGAAGAATAATAAGAATAAGAAGAATAAGAAAAAAAAAAGAATAAGATGATTAAGAAGAATAAGAAGAAAAATAGAAAAAGAAAAATAAAAAAATTAAGAAGAAAAATAAGAATTAGAAGTATATGAATAATAAGAAAAATTAGAAGAATAGGTATAATATGAATAATTAGAAGAATAGGTATAATATGAATAATTAGAAGAATATGAAGTATTAGAATAATAAGAAGAATAAGAAATATAAAAAAATGAAAGAATAAATAGAAAAAGAGAAATATGAAGAATAAGAGAAAAAAAATGCGAAAAATTAGAAGAATAAAAATGATAAGAAAATAAAAAGATTATGAATTGTATGTAGAATAAGAAGAATAAGATGAATAAAGATTAAAATGAATAAGAATAATAATAAGAATATGAAGAATAAGATGAATAAATATATAAAATGAATAAGAAGAATAATTAATATATGAAGAATAAAATATATAAGAAGAAAAAGAAGAATAATAAGAATAGTAACAATAAGAATAATAAGAATAATAAGAATAATAAGAATAAGAAGAATAAAATAATAAGATGAAAAGAGTAATAAGATGACTAAGAAGAATTAGAAGAATAAGTAGAAGAAAAAGATAACAAAGAATAAGAAGAAAAAAAAGAAATAGAATAATAAGAAGAATAGGTAGAATAAGTTATATAAGAAAATAAGAAGAATAAAAAAATTTGAAGAATTTAAAGAATAAGAAAAATAAAAATAAAGATAAGAATAAGAATAAAAAAAAATAAGTAAAATAATAAGAATATAAAGATAAAAAAGAAATATAAGAAAAATTAGAATAATAAAAATAAGAAGAATAAAATGAATAAGTAGAATAAAAAGAATATCTAGAATAACAAGAAAAATAAGAAAAATAAGAATTAGAAGAATAAGAAGAATAAGAAGAATAAGAAAAATAAGAAGAATAAAAAGAATAAGAAGAATAAGAAGAATAAGATGAATAAGATGAATAAAATGAATAAGAAGAAAAGAAAAATAAGATGAATTTAGAAGAATTTAGAAGAATAAGAAGAAAAGAAGAATAAGATGACCTTGAAGATTAACATGAATTAGAAAAGAAGAATAATAAGAAGAATAATAAGAATTAAAAGAATAAGTAGAATAATAAGAATAAGAAGAATAAGAAAAGTAAGAAGAATTAGAAGAATAAAAAGAATATGACGAATAAAAAAAAGAAGAATAATAAGAATAATAAGAATTATAAGAAAAGAAAAATAAAAAGAATAAAAAGAATAAAAAATATGAAGAATTAAATAATAAGAAGAATAATAAGAATAATTAGAATAAAAAGAAGAAGAATTATAGTATGAATAAGAAAAAAATAAAGAATAAGATGATAAGATGAATAAGAATAATTAGAAAAATAAGAAGAATAAAAAGAATAAGAAGAATATAAAGAATAAGAAGAATAATAATAATTAGAAGAATTAGAAGAATAATAATATTAACAAGAAAAGAAGAATAAGATGACTACAAAATAAATAATAATAATAATAATAATAATAAGAATTAGAAAAATAAAAAGAATAAGAAGAATACAAAGAATAAGAAGTATAACAAGAATAAAAAGAATAAGAAAAATAAGTAGAATAAAAAGATTATAAAGATAAGAAAAATAAGAAGAATAAAAAAATAATAAGAATAATATGAATAAGAAGATTAGTAAAAACAGGAATAATATGAAGAATAAGAAAAATAAAAAGAATCTAAAGAATAAGAAGGATTAGAAGAATAAAAAGAATAAAAATAATAATAAGAATAAAGAGAATTAGAAAATAAAATAAATAAGAAGAATAAGAAAAAAAAGAAGAATAAGAAAAATAAAATAAATAAAAAGAAAAAGAAGAATAACTAGAATGAAAAAAATAAAAAAAATAATTAGAATAAGAAGAATAAAAAGAATAAAAAGAATATGAAGAATATGAAGAATAACAACAAATTTTAAAAAAAAGAATAAAAATAATAACAAAAATAAGATGAATAAAAAGAATAAGAAGAATAACTAAAATATTAAAAAAAACAAAAATAAAAAGAAAAGAAAAATTAGAAGAATGAGAAGAATAAAAAGAATATGAATAATATGTAAAATAAGAAGAATAAAAAAAATAAGAAGAATTAGTAGAATAAAAAGAATACAAAATTAAAAAATAAGAAGAATATAAATAATAATAAGAATAAAAGATTAAGTAGAATAAGAAGTATAATAAGAATAAGAAGAATAAAAATAAAAAGAAGAATAAGAAGAATAATAAAAATAAGATAATTAAATAAATATTAATAATAAGTAGAATAATAAGAATGAGAAGAATACGAAGAATAAGAAAAATATCAAGAATATCAAAATTAAGAAGAATAAAAAGAAAATGATGAATAAGAATAATAAAAAAAAACATGATGAATAAGAAAAATTAAAAGAAAAGAATAAAAATATGAATAAGAACAAGAAAAATAAAAAGAATAAGAATAATAAGAAGAATAAGAAAAAAATAAGATTAAGAAGAATAAGAAGAATAATAAAAATAAGAAATATAAGAATAATAAGTAAAATAAAAAATATAAAATGAAAAGGATGAATAAAAAAATAAAAAGAATATGGAAAATAAAAAGAATAAGAAAAATAAGAAAAATAAGAAGAATAAGAAGAATACGAAGAATGAGAATAATTAGATAATAAATAGATATGAAGATATGAAGAATAAGAAGAATAAGAAGAATAAAAAGAATTTAAATAATTTGAAGAATAAGAAGAATAATAAAAATAAAATAAAAAGAAAAAAAGTAAGAAGAAATAGAAAATAAAGAAAAATAGATCAAAAATAAGAATAACTTGAAAAAAAGAATAGAATGATTAATATTAATTTTAATATAAAGAAGAATTAGATGACTAAGAATAACAAGAAGTAGAAGAATAAAAAGAATAATAAGAATAATAAGAATAACTATGATAAAAAGAAAAGGTAGAATAAGTATAATTAGAAGAATAAGAAAAATAAAAAGAATATGAAGAATAAGAAGTATAAGAAAAATAAGAAGAATAAAAAAAATAAGAAGAATAAGAATAAAAAAAAATGAAGAAAAAGAAAAGGAAGAATAAGTAGAATAATAAGAATAAAAATAATAAGAAAAATAAGAAGAATAGGATTAATAAGAAGAAGAATAATAATAATAATAAGATTAAAAAGAATAAGAAAAATAAGAAGAATTAGAAAAATAAGAAGAAATAAAAAAAATAATAATAAGAATAAAAAGAATAAGTAAAATAAGAAAAATAAGAAGAAAGAAAGAATATAAGAATAATAATAATTAGAAGAATAAGAAGAATAAAAATAATAAGAAGAATACTAAGTAAAAGTTAAATAATAAGAATAAGAAAAAAATAAGAAGAAATAGAAAAATAAAAAGAATAATAATAATAATAATAATAATAATAATATAATAATTAGAAGAATAAGAAGAAAAAGAATAATAATAATTAGAAGAATAAAAAGAATAAAAAGAATAAGAAGAATATGAAGAATAAGTACAATAAGAAGAAAAAGATGAATAAGAAGATTAAGAATAATTTGAAGAATAAATAGAATAAGAATAAAAATAAAAAGAAGATGATTAAGAAGAATAAAAAAAATAAGATACCTAAGAATAATACAACAAATCTAAAAATAAAAAGAATAAGAATAATAATAATAATAATAAGAATAAGAAGAATAAGAAGAATAAGAAGAATAAGAAGATTAAAGAGATTAAGAAGAATAAGTAGAATAAGAAGAAAAACAAAATGAGTGGAATAAAAACAATAAGAAAAATTAGATGAATTAGAAGAATAAGTAGAAATAAAAAAGAATAATAAGAATAAAGCAATAATAAATATAAAAAAGATAAAAAAAATAACAAGAATAAAAAGAATTATAAGAATTAGAAGAATTAGAAAAATAAGAAGAATACTAAGAAAGAGTTTAATAATAATAATAATAACAACAAAATAATAACAAATAAAAGAATAAAAAGAATAAAAAGAATATGAAAAAAAAAAATAAGAAAAATAAAAAAAAGAATAATAAGAAATAATAAAAATAAGATGAATAAGAAGAATAAGAAGAATAAGAAGAATAATAAGAAAAGAAGAATAATAAGAATAAGAAGATTAAAAAGAATATATATAATAAGTATAATAAAAATAAAAGAAAAAGAAAAAGTTAAAAAAGAATATGAATAAAAAAAGAATAAGATGACTAAGAATAATATGTAGAAATAGAAAAAAAAATAATAAGCAGAATAAAAGAATACGAAGAATAAGATGATTATAAAGATTAAGTTGTATAAGAAGAATAAAAAGAATAAGAAGAATAAGAATAAAAAGAATAATAAAAATAATAAGAAGAAAATGAAAAATAAGATAAATACGATGAATAATAATAATAATAATAATAAGATAAATAAGAAGAATAAGTAGAAGAATACGAATGAGAAGAATAGTAAGAAAAGAATAATAGTAAAAATATGAAAATAAAGAAGAATAGATATAACAATAAAAAAATAATAAAAAGAATATTTTTGTTTTTCTTCTTATTCTCCTTATTCTTTTAATTCTTTTATTCTTTTTATTCTTTTATTCTTTTATTCTTTTATTCTTTTTATTCTTTTTATTCTTTTTATTCTTTTATTCTTTTATTCTTTTATTCTTTTTATTCTTTTTATTCTTTTTATTATTTTTATTCTTTTTATTTTTTAATAAAAATAATAAAAATAATAAAAAGAATAATAAAAAAAAATAATAATAAAAGATTATTCTTTTATTCTTTTATTCTTCTTATTCTCCTTATTCTTCTTATTGTAATTTTTCTTCTTATTCTTATTATCATTCTTCTTATTCTTCTTCTTATTCTTATTCTTCTAATTCTAATTATTATTATTATTATTATTATTATTATTATTATTATTCTTCTTCTTATTCTTATTTTTTATTCTTCTTATTCTTTAATTATTTTTATTCTTATTTATCTTTTTAATCTCTTTATTCACCATATTATTCATATTCTTCTTAATTTTTTTATTCTTTTTATTCTTTTCTTATTTTTATTATTTTCTTATTTTCTTCATTTCTTAATATTCTTCTTATTTTTTTTTCTAATTCTTTTATTCTTCTAATTTTTGTATACTTCTTTATTTTGTTATTCTATTTATTCTTCTTATTATTGTTATTCTATTTATCCTTTTTATTCTTCTTTTTCTTCAAATTATTCTTATTCTTCTTATTATTATTTTCATTTTATTGTTCTATTTCTTGTTATTGTTCATATTATTCTTAATTTTTTTCATTCTTTTTATTCTTATTCTTATTCTTATTCTTATAGTTATTATTATTATTCTTCTTCTTCTTCTTCTTATTCTTCTTATTCCTCTTATTCTTCTTATTCTTCTTATTCTTATTATTCTTTTTATTCTTTTTATTCTTCTTATTCTCCTTATTCATCGTTTTCTTCTTTAACTTCTTATTTATCTTATTCTTCTTATTCTTTTTATACTTCTAATTGGTCGTATTCTTTCTATTATTTTTTCTTATTCTTCTTATTCTTCATATTCTTCTTATTTTTTTATTCTTATTATTCTTTTTATTATTCTTATTATTCTTATTATTATTATTATTATTATTCTTATAATTGTATTTATTCTTCTTATTGTTTTTATTCTTCTTATAAATCTTTTGCTTCTTATTCTTTTATTCTTCTTATTAATCTTATTCTTCTTAATTTTATTTTCTTTATTTTTCTTTTTATTTTTCTAATTATTCTTATTATTCTTATTCTTCTTATTCTTCAAACTCTTCTTATTCTTCTTATTTTTCTTATTCTTCTTATCTTGTTCTTCATCTTATTCTTCTTTTTCATCTTTACTTTATTATTTTATTATTCTTCTTATTCTTTTTAATCTTCTTATTCTTCTTTTTATTCATATTCTTTTTAATCTTCTTATTCTTAAAATTCTTCTTATACTTTTTATTATTTTTATTCTTCTTGTCCTTCTTATTCTTTTTATTTTATTATTTTCATTATCTTCTTTTGTTCTTATTCTTCTTTTCATCTTTTTCTTCTTTTATTTTTATTTTTATTTTTCTAATAATTTTTTATTCTTCTTATTATTCTTATTCTTATTAATCTTATTATTCTTCTTATTCTTTTTATTCTTATTATTCTTCTTATTCTCCCTATTCTTTTTATTCTCCTTATTCTTATTCTTTTTCATATTCTTTTTATTCTTTTTATGCCTACTTATTCTCCTTATTGCTTATTATTAATTTTTATTCTGCTTATTTGCTTATTCTTCTTAGTGTTCTTATATTTCTTGTTGTTTCCTATGCTTCTTTTCTTCTTATTCGTTTTTTTCTTCGTTAGTCCTTCTTATACTTTTTATTTTTCGTATTAAGTCTTGTTCTTCTTATTCAGGTATTTTAATCAATCCTTCATATTCTTCAGTGTCTTTTATTTTCTTATTCCTCTTTATTGATTTATTATTATTGTTATTATTATGCTTATTATGCTTATTATTCTTATTATTCTTATTATTCTTATTATTTTCTAATCTTCTTAATTCTTATTCGTCTGCTTATTCTTCCTATTCTTTATTCTTCTCTTCTTTTCATTTATGTCAATCTAATTATTCTTCTTATTATTCTTATACTTATAATTATTATTATTCTAATTATTTTTCAAAATTTTATTATTCTTCTTATTCTTCATATTCATCTTATCTTCTACTCTTATTATCTTTGTATTCTTCTTTTCTTCTCATTCTTTTTTCTTCTTATTCTTCATATTTTTCTAATTCTTCTTATACTTCTAAATTCTTCTAATTCTTATTATTTTTTTCTTTCTTATTCTTCTTATTCTTCTTATTCTTATCATTTATGTAATCTAATTATCTTCTTATTATTCTTATACTTATACTTATTTTAATTATTCTTCTAATTTTTATTGTTCTTCTTATTCTTCTTATTCATCTATTCTTCTTACTCTTCTTATTCTTGTTATTCTTCTTTTCTTCCATCTTCTTTTTTCTTTTATTCTTTATATTTTTCTAATTCTTCTTATACTTCTAAATTCTTCTAATTCTTATTATTTTTTTTCTTCTTATTCTTATTATTCTTATTATTCTTACTATTCTTCTTATTCTTATTATTCTTCTATTCTTATTATTCTTCTAATTCTTATTATTCTACTTTTTCTGCATATTCTTTATTCTTCTTATTTTTTCTTATTCTTCTTATTCTTCTTATTCTTCTTATTCTTCTTATTCTTCTTATTTTCTTATTCTCTATTCTTCTTATTCTTCTTATTCTTCATATTCTTCTTATTCTTCTTATTCTTATTATCCAAAATATTTTTCTATTTCTTCTTATTCTTATTTTTATTGTTATTCTCTTTATTCTCATTTTTCTTCTTATTCTTCCTATTCTTTTATTTTTTTTATTCTACTTATTCTTCTTATTCTTTTTATTCTTTTTCATATTATTATTATTATTATTATTCTTCTTCTTATTTTTCTTATTCTTCTTATTCTTCTTATTCTTCTTATTCTTCTTATCTTCTTATTCTTCTTATTCTTCTTATTCTTCTTATTCTTCTTTTTCTTCCTATTTTTCTTATTCTTATACTACTTCTTATTCTTCATATTTTTTTTTGCAAAAGTTTGTTTTATTAATAAAAGCTTTCTCTTTTGGCGGAAGAATTCCATTTTTACAATCTATGACTACCCTTTTCCCTTTTACACCCTTTAAAAATAAAAGAAATACACATCTCATAACTCATGCAATAGCTGCTCTTCTATTTGTGACTTTATCCATCTTTATGCATATTCAACTTAACCAGCTTTTAATGTTTGGCTTTCTCGTTGCATCACAAGCTAAAGCAGAAAATAGATATTTATATTGACTATTATCCTTCTTTTTAGTTTCTACACTTTAGCACATGTGAAGCACAACCCAGAATATTTATTCTTGCAAATCACAATTTTATGCACCATTTTTTTGCACTAAAAATATTCATGCTTATGATTCCTACACAACTTTATCCACCATTTACATTTGTTTGCCTCATGTATGCACTATTTTCATGCATTTTTGCTACCCCTTTCCCTCGTATATGCATTTGCCCTTATATAGTTTTGTATAGTTTCTACACTTTAAAATACATAAAATTTTATCCTACTTAATGTGACTGAATAATTGCCATATTACATAGCCATATCCCTTCATCTTGACTTATACCTGTACACCTTAAAAACAAGCAGAGCTAGTATAACCCCCACAGGACCGGGGAGATCAAAATTCACTACTACTTTTGAATTCTAATATACATAAATTCTACTTTATCTAGAATATTAGACCTTTATATTTTTCCAGTATATTGGCTTCTTCAAACTCTTGTATTCCTTTCTTAAGACCTTCTCTAGCTATTTATTCCACGACAACATTAGCTCTCTATATATATGTTTAGTTTTCCCTTTCAAGTCAGTTAGAGACTTCTATTTCTTTATTTTTCTTCATATTTCCACATTTCTATGTTATTCCATATCCAAATTCACCAATATACTCGAATCTGCATGTACACTTATATAGTATATAAAAATTTTCCTTGCATATTTTAAGCCCTTTGTGTAAGGCAAATATTTTTCCATGCAAAGCCGAGGATGCTTTTCTTTCATAGGATAGGCTTTTATAACTTGCCTTGCTCATTTCTTATCACCCCTCCTTTCCATGCCTCACCCATATCCATGTAAAGCTACCATCTATGTTTAAAGCAAGACTTCCCCTTAAAGGTTTTTCCCAACTCACAACTCTAACCTCAGGGTTTTTTTTCCTTAATTGCATGTAATCTCCAAAACCTTCTCTTCTCATCTTTTATTTTCTATTTTTAGGTTTTAATTGGAAATCCTGTTGAGATCCATGAACAATCTTTTTTGATTTCCTCTATTATGTGCTTAGCATGCATTTTAATATTTTCGAACCTACTTCTATTCATAGCTTTCCACAGATCCCATACTGTGATGTGCGGAATGTAATCTCTTAACCAATTACATACCTTATTCTTTGTACGACTTTTCTTCCATCTCATTAGTCTTTTATTTATATCTTCTAGTATGTTGCTTACTTGTGCATCTATCCCCAAAGAGTTACAGACTTCCACCACTTTATTTCCTATTGAAAATAAGTGGTTTACACTTTCTATGTTAGCAAAACAACAGTCACACATGGAAGCTAATTTTATCCCCTTCAACTGAATATTCGAGTCCAAGGGAATACCATTCGATAAAGCTTCCACATAAATAAATTCATTTTTTGTGGATTACTTTTAACCAGGCTTCCTTAAAGGCCTCTTGACATTATGTTTTCTTTTTTTACTAAAATCTTTGCACTTTTAAGTGTGAATTTCCCGTGTGGATTTAGGGGTCCACTCCATACCTTATTATTAAGCGTGCATTACTCTCGACTAATTCTTTTTGTTTAATCATCATGTTCCAATTTCTAGATACTTTTTTAAAATTCCTACATATATTGTTTCCTGAACCATATCTAGCTTTCATATAATTCACCCATAAGACAATCATTCTGTTTAAGCCTCCACAAGTTCTTACATGCCCATGCCTTGGCCATATCATTTAATTTATCAAGCCTAGACCTAGCTTCCTCCTTTGAGTAGCATATATCTTCCCATTTTTTCCAATGTAACTTATTTTTACTAATTTCTTACCTCATAGAAAGTTGGGCCATTTCCTTTCCAAAGTTGTAATGACATTAAGATGTGTGCTATAGTTCCTTGAAGAACAAGTTTAATTAATGTGATTAATCCCGCCATACTTAACATATTCTCCTCCCATCCCACTATTTTCCCTCTTAATTTTCTCATTAAAAATGTTAAATATTCTTCTTTCGTTCTACCCTCAAATATTGGACAACCCATGTACATTAGTGCCCCTTTATTTTGCTCAAAGCCTACAATTCTTTTTACTCTTTGAATTGTCCTTTCATGTGCTTTCCTTGAAACCACAAATTGACATTTATTTTTATTAAGCTGTTGTTCCATTTCTTCCTCTACTTTGTCAAATAGCTTCATCATATTTTTTAATGATTTGCTCCCAACATTTGTAAAAATAAATATATCATTCGCATAAGCTATGTAGCTTATATTCGAAGTATGTCTAGGTTGTTTAAAACTAGATATATTTCCCTCATTCATTTTCCTTTTTAAACTGCTTATTAGTAATTCTATCTATATATAAATATTAATGGAGATAAAAAATCTTCCTACCTAAGCCCGCTACTGGCATAAATTCACCACCTACCTCCCCATTAATTAGAATTTAACCCATGCACTAGAGATACATCTATACATTAAATCTATTCAAAATTCTGAAAATCCTATTTCCTCATTGTGTAGCATAAAATGTCCGATTCTACCCTGTCAAATGCTTTAGACAAATCTAACTTCATAATCACATTATGACCCTAACTTTGACTCCTATTTATTTCATTAGTTGTATAGTTAAATTGATGTTTTCCATCAGTGGATCTATTTTTGATAAATCCTTCTTGTTCTGCAGAAATGATGGAGGGAATTACCCTATTCAATCTACTCTACATGATTTTGTTTAAATTTTATTCACCGAATTGCATAAGCTTATAGGTCGATACCCTTCACTTTTTTGTGGATTATCCTTCTTAGTAATCAATACAATATATGTGCTAGCCCATTATTTTGTAATCTCTGCTCCTACAAAGACCCAAACAATTGAGGCTGTCAGCTCCTTTTTTATTATCTTCCAGGTTCATTGGAAGAAGACATTATTCCAACCATCTTGACCCGTTGCACTGTCTTTATTTCCACTAAAGACCACGTATTTTATCTCCTCCTCACTTGGGGACTCTTCCAATATTTTGTTTTGTTCTTCAAATACTCTTCTATTTATTTGTAGCAGTAAAAATTCGTCTCTTTGTTGGCTATGTCCACATAGATTATTTATAAAATAATCTTCCATAACTTTTCTAAGTTCACCTTCCTCGTCTATCCACCTGCCCATGTCATTTTTGATACCTTTTATTTTGTCTTTGAATTTTTAATTTTGCTACTGCATTAAAATATTTGGTGTTTCTGTCTCCTTCCTTAAGCCACTTTACTTTAGCCCTCTATTTCCAAAACATTTCTTCCATATGCAGTAATAACTTTGATTCTGCATTTGCTTTATTTAAATTAATTCTATAGGATTTATCTTGATTGTTCTCATACTCTATTTCTAATTTACTCACTTTAGATTTACTATCCTAAATGTTCTTGTTTATATTTTCAAATCTTTCACTTTTCCATATGCCAAGTTCAAATCTCAGCCTACATAATTTTGTAGCTTGAACCTGCATGGGGTTCCCATTTGTTGGTTTCTACCAAGAGTTTCCTACTACTTCATCAAACACTTTACGCAAGCCTCACATGTTTTGAAATTTAAAAATTTATTTCTTTTCCTCTTTAACTTTAAATCTTAAAAGGAGGGGGTTGTGATCTGAGCATATTCTGCTCAAATGTTTCTTTCTCACCCCTCCATAGAAATCCACCCATTTAATGTTATAGAGAAATCAATCAAGTCTAGACCAGATTGTTCCACTATTTTTTTGGTTATTGCACCATGTAAAACTCAGTCCCAGGGACTCGGCTTCTATAAGGTTCATATTATTGATTACTTCATTGAATTGAGCTATAAATGAGGGGTCAGGCAACTTCCCCTTTTTTTTCTTCGCATTTCTAATAACATTAAAGCCCCCTCCTATAATTCATGGAGTATTTTTATCTGCTATCTTTCTCATTTCCTCCCAAAAATCATTCCTATTTTCTTCGAGTTACTAGAATACACCATCGATAAAATTAACTCAGTGTTATTCTTAAATTTAAAGTTAATGATTTGTTTCGATTTTGAAATTATTTTTATAGAAATATTCTTTTTCCAAAGCAACAATATCTTACCATTATTATTAGAGAATGAATTTTCTAGACCTAATTTATTTTTATATAATCCTAAAGATTCCTTATTAACCATAGGTTCCGCTATTGTTACTATTCGGATATTATAAATTTTAATTACTTTTTTAATCCTATTTATCGACGGAGTATTTCCTACTCCTTTTATGTTCCAATATAGGCTCTTATACATAATTGGGTCTAGCCTGTGCTCTAGTTGTGCATCTTGACTCATAATACATATTTAAATATTTTTTTATTTCTTGAGCAATTGTACGTGGTTGTCTTAGCCTGATTATTCTTACTTACTAGTTTTAATTTACTTATTTGGAAGCTCATTAACTTTAATTCTTCTATCGCACTATCTCTATTATTCACCAAACTTCTCCATGCTTTTTGAGACATCCTCCTTGAATCATCTTGGGGAAAAATCAACTCTAGATTTTGCATTTTTTTTTGCATTTCCAATATGGGCCAGCTTTTAGCCTCGGTTCCCTCCTCCGAGAGGTGGTCATCTTTCTCACCATTGAAATTTATTATTTCATTTTCAAAATCAAATTCTGCTGTCTTTTTTGCATTACCCTTCCCGAAACCCTCCCCCTGCCCTCTCCATTTCTTTGGCCCCCGCTTGTAACAATTTGTTTATTCTTATTAACTGTTTCCTTCCTTCTACACTATCTCCATATTCCTCCCTACCCCCCAAATCTTTTTCCCTACTACCCACATTCCCTACTGCCTCCCCATCCCCTGATACTTCCTCCCCTTTCCCCCACTCTCTACTGCAAGCTTCTTCTATTAACTTTCTTTATTCATATTTTTTTCCCATTTTTCCCCCTCTCCCTCAAATCTATTCTGCCTATTTCTTTTGCCCCCCCCCCGTCCCAACAATACAATTCAAAACGGAATGACCCAGTTTATTACATTTTAAACAAAAAAGAGAAAGATTTTCAGGTCATACCTCCTGCCATTGCCTACCTGAGTATCCACTACCTACCCACACTCTTTTCGGAATAGGGGTAGAAACATCCAACTCCACACACACCCTTGCCACACTTGGTCTTGTCATGTAAGCCATGGCTTCATCCATGATCTAGGGCATACCCCACAGCTAGCAATATGAAATAGAGAGGAATTATAGAATAAATGAAATGGTAAGAGTGGGAGAGAAAACCAAACCAAGGCGTGTGCTAATTCTTCCTTAGGATTGAATTCGGGTGTCCATTTGAACATCCTCATTGGGTATCCCACGATATTCCACTACCCACGCAACCATAAATGGAGGAAATCCTCCTCCTCATTAGCTTGTATCATAATATGTTTTGCATCATACAATGTTATCCTTACGGATTCTCGAAGCTTCAAGGTTTCAAAAAATGCAAAGATATCTTTAAAATCAGGGCTCCCATGCGAAAATTTTCCGAGAAGTGTGAGATTGAATGGGGCAGTGAGCTTCTCGATATCCTCCGTCGAGAAATAAATTGTTGGCGCCTCTTCCTTGAAGCAAAACACGGGATTAAGCATATCGGTCTCCTTAATAACCAAAGCAAAACTTTTTTATTAAATATGCTAGCAAGATTTTTTATAAGTTAATCTAGATAGCTTCAACAATGGAGTTTCTCTCTCTATGAAGCTCACTTTCTTTCTTTAGAATTTTTATTCTTAAAGTTATTATTATTCTTCTTATTCTTATTTTTCTTACTATTTTCTTAATCTTTTTAAACTTCTTATTCTTCTAATTTTTCTATTTATTTTTAATATTCTTATTATTCTTATTCTTCCTAATCTTTTTATTATTCTTATTATTCTGATTCTTCTTATTCTTGTGATTCTTATTTATCTTCTTATTTTTCTTATTCTACTTTTTTTTTCTTTCTTTGTTTTCATCTTATTCATCTGATTCTTCTTATTCTTCGTTTACTACTAATTCCTTTTATTCTTCTTATCTTTCTTATTCTTGTTATTCTTCTTATTCTTCTATTTCTTCTTATTCTCCTTATTCTTTGTATTCTTCTAAGTTCTACTTATTATTCTTATTATTCTTATTCATCTTATTCTTTTTATTCTTCTTATTCTTTTTATTCTTATTAATTTCATATACTTCTTAAACTTATTATTCTTATTATTCTTTGTATTCTTATTATTCTTATTATTCTTTGTATTCTTCTTATTCTTCAATTTCTTCTAATTCTTCTTATTGTTTTTTATTCTTGACATTCTTCTTATTCTTCTTATTTTTCTAATCCTTCTTAATCTTCTTAATCTTTTTAATCTTCTTATTCTTCTTATTCTTCTTATTCTTCTTATCCTTCTTATTCTTGTTATTCTTGTTATTCTTGTTATTCTTCTTATTATTCTAATTTTACTTATTCTTTGTATTCTTCTTATTCTTATTATTATTTTATTATTCTTATTATTCTTATTCTTTTTATTCATCTTTTTTTTTTCGTATTCGTGTTATTTTTTATTCATCTTATTCTTATTATTAAACTTATTCTTAGTATTTTTATTAATCTTCTTATTCTTCTTATTTGTCATATTGTTCTTATTTTTCTGATTCTTTTGATTCTTCTTATTCTACTTATTCTTCTTATTCTACTTTTTGTTACTCTTCTTATCCTTCTTATTCTTCTTATTCTTCTTATCTTTCTTATTCTTTTTATTCTTATTATTTTTCTTATTCTTCTTATTCTTCTCATTCTTCTTACTATTCTTATTCTTCTTATTATTCGTATTCTTATTATTCTACTTTTCTTCTTATTCTTCTAATAGTTCTTATTTTTCTTATTCTTCTTTTTTTTATTCTTATTCTTATGATCATACTTATTAATCGTATTTTTTTTCATCTAATTATTATTCTTATTATTATACTTATTTCTATTTTTCTTATTATTCTTTTTATCCATCTTATTCTTCTTATTTTTTAGATTATTATTCTTCTTCTTATTATTTTTATTCTTATTCTTCTTCTTTTTATCTTATTCATCTTATTATTCTTATTCTTCTGATTATTCATATTCAGCTTTTTCTTCTTATTCTTCTGATTCTTCTTATTCCTCTTATTCTTCTTATTCTTTTTATACTTTCTTTTCATGTTATTCTTGTTAGTCTTTTGATTTTTATTATTCTTCTTAATATTCTTATTCTTTTTATTGTTCTTATTATTATTATTCTTCTTATTCGTATTGTTTTTCATATTTTTATTATTGTTCTTTTATTCTTATTCTTTTTATTCTCCTTATATTTCTTAATTTTCTTATTCTTCTCATTTTTCTATTTGTTTTTATTCGTCTTATTCATCTTATTCTTCTTATTCTTCTTATTCTTCTTATTCTTATTATTCTTCTTATTCTCTTATAGTTCTTATTCTTCTTAGTCCTATTATTCTTAAAATTTTTTTTATTCTTCTTTTCTTATTATTCCTTTTATTCTTCTTATATTTCTTATTGTATTTATTCTTTTTATTATTTTTATTCTTCTTATTCTTTTTATTATTTTGATTCTTGTTATACTTCTTATTATTCTTATTCTTCATATTATTCTTATTATTCTTATTCTTGATATTCTTCTAACTCTTCTTATTTTGAGTTTTGTTTTTATTCTTCTTATTATTCTTATTCTTCTTCTTATTTTTTTTATTCTTTATTCTTTTTTTATTCATATTATTCTGATTATTAAATTTATTCTTGTTATTTATTTTATTTTTTCTTATTCTTCTTATTCTTCATATGTTTCTTATACTTATTATTCTTCTTATTCTTCATATTATTTTTTAATTATCTTATTCTTATATTTCTTCTTTTTATTCTTCTTCTTTTTATTATTCTTATTCTTCTTAATCTTTTTATTCTTCTTGTTTTTCTTCACATTCTTTTTTTTTCTTTTGAATCTTCTTTATCTTCATATTCTACTTATTCTTATTAATATTATTATTCTTCTTATTCTTCTTTTCTTCTTATTATTGTTTATCTTTATATTCTTCTTATCCTCTTATTTTTATTATTCTTCTTTTTCTTCTTATTCTTCTATTGCATCTTATTCTTCTTATTCTTTATATACTTATTATTCTTTTCAATCTACTTATTATTCTTATTTTTATTATTTTTATTATTTTTATTATTCTTCCTATTATTTTTATTCTTACTATTCCTCTTATTCTTCTTTTTCTTCTTATTCTTCTTATTCTTCTTATTCTTATTGTTCTTCTTATTCTTCTTATTATTCTTATTTTCTTATTATTTTTATTCCTCTTATTCTTCTTTTTCTTCTTATTCTTATTGTTCTTCTTATTCTTCTTATTATTCTTATTTTCTTATTATTTTTATTCTTCTTATTATTCTTATTCTTCTTATTCTTCTTTTTCATCAAATCTTTTGTTCTTCTTATTATTCTTATTCTTCTTATTCTTTTTATTATACTTATTCTTATTATATTAATTATTCTTCTTATTTTTTTATTCTTCTTATTCTTCTAAATTTTCTAATTCTTCTTATTCTTTTTATCCTTCTTATTCTTCTAAATTTTCTAATACTTCTTATTCTTTTTATCCTTCTTATTCTTCTTATTCTTCATATTCTTCATATTCTACTAATTCTCCTAATTCTTATTATTCTTATTAATCTTATTATTCTTCTTATTATTCTTTTTTTTTATTATTCTTATTATTCTTCTTTATTCTTGTTATACTTCTTAATCTTATTATTTTTTTTATTATTCTTATTCTTCTTATTCTTATTATTCTTCATATTTTTCTTATTCTTTTTTTCTTATTCTTTTTATTCTATTTGTACTTCTTATTCTTCTTAATCTTCTTATTCTTCTTATTCTACTTTTTCTTCTTATTCTTTTTATTCTACTTATTCTTGTTATTCTTTTTATTCTTCTTATTCTTCTTATTCTTCTTATTCTTATTATTCTTCTTTTTCTTATTATTATTATTATTATTCTAATTATTTCTCTTATTATTTTTATTCTTCATATTCTTTTTATTATTCTTATTCTTCATATTATTCTTATTCTTCATATTCTTTTAATTCTTCTAATTCTTATTATTTTTATTATTCTATTTATTCTTGTTATTCTTATTTTTCTTTCTTATATTTCTTATTCTTCTTATTCTTTTTATAATTATTACACTTCTTATTCTTCTAAATCTTATTATTATTCATATTCTTTTTTAATCATCTTATTCTTATTTTTCTTCTTATTCTTTTTTTTTCTTATTCTTCTTATTCTTCATATTCCTCTTAACAATCTTCTTTTACTTTTGATTCTTCTATATCTTTTTATTCTTCTAATTTTCGTATTCTTCTTATTCTTATAATTTTTCGTATTCTTCTTATTCTTCTTATTCTTCTTATTCTTTTTATTCTTCTAATTCTTCTTTTTTTCTTATTCTTCTTATTATTCTTATTCTTCTTATTCTTCTTTTTTTTAGTTTTATTTTATTTTTATCACCCTCTCTTTTGGTAGAGGACTATCGTTGTTACAATCTAAACACTACCCTTATCCCTTTTACACCCTTCTTTTCAAAAAATAAAATAAATAATAATACATTCAATGTGCTTGGAAGTTGACCATTTTCTTTTGTCCAACAATTTCAGGTTGCTTCTATTGCTTTTGATTTGAGCTTGTTTCTTTAGATGGAATTTTGACTTCATAGTTTTTAGATTCTGCCTATGTGTATTCTAGTTGCTAGGAAAGATCTCTTTTTTTATTCTCCTTGTTGATTTTTCAATGGTAACCTTCTATTAGTTCCTGCTTTGTCCTAAGTGAGTTTGTCTCATTTTCTTTTCTCTAGGAGATATCATCCTGCCACCTTTACTGTTGCTCCTCTATATATTTATCCTAAAAATTCATTTCACAAGACTACTGAGACTATATTACCAACCTCTTTAATCTTGCATTTATTCCTTTTGTATAACCTATCCTTACATCTACAAGATCAAATCCTCACATCAAAGAACAAGTATAATAACAAAATTTCAACCATAATTTACTATTTTTCTGGATTTTTTTGCTAGACGATATCAGATAATCTATAGCATAATAAAGCAAGCTATTATCTCATTCCACAGGGCCTTGTGAACTTACTCTTTCTCCTGTCCTTTTGCATTATTTTGTGCTTAACCTGCATATACTGAAATATAGGGAAACCAGTATATCTGTAATGACATATAGATTTTCAAATGAAAATTGCAATACATGAAAAAATAAATGAAAAACAAGTGTATTTGTAATATTATACAGATTATCATATGAACAAAGTCAGAAATGTTCAATGTAGGGTATCATCTCTAACCTACTGCATATCTTACCAGGGAATTTCATTATTTACAATCCATGTTCATAGAGGAGATCTATAACAATATCAAATAGATTGCCACCTCATAAAACCATATATGATTTCTAACATCCACATCAAATGATTTACTCATTCCACATGGTCGGGGTGAGCTTTTAGTATAAATTTCAAAGAAAAATAAGGCAATATGACTGTATTTTAAAAAACCATGAATGTCTATAAATTTCACATGAATAAAATAGTACGTGAATAAAGCCAAAAAGAAACCACTATATGTGAATTATCATACAAATTTTCACATGAATAAGGCTATTAATGCTCAAGGCAGTATATATTCTCAACCTACTACACCTAGGGTTTTATCATCTCACCCTGGATTTGTCAGCATTTACATCCATTATATTCCTTGATAAAACCATATATAATCTTTATCACCAAAAGCAAATTATGTTCTCCTCCCACAAGGCTGGGGTGAGCTTATCGTAAAATTTTGAAGAAAACAAAAATTATTCATCATATCAAATAATTTCTTATGCCCTAAAAGAAAAACAATGAATGTATCTGTTGCATAATATAAAATGTTGTTTACCCATTCTCCTTAACTCTCATGAGCGTAGGAAGAGATGATTCATCTAATGCAAGGATACCTCTATATTTATTTTAAATATCTAATGCAACAAAGTCTTGATTTCCTAATTTTACTTTGTCTTTAGCTAGCTTGTCGACCACGTTGCATTCCTTATAAATATGCTCAATGTTACCATTTAATTCCTTTACTAGTAGCTTAATATCCTCTATCTCATTTATGTATTTCCATAAGGATTTTTGTCCTTTAAAAATTTTTATTAAGGTTAATGAGTCCACTTGAATTTGTATATTATTTAAATTATTAGATTTGCATAATTTTAGATCTATCAAAAGAGCTAGCATTTCCGCTTGGAAGGGAGGACTTGTTGTCAATTTTCTAGTGTATGCCCATAACATCTTGCCCTCGGAGTCTCTTAATATCCCACCACCTCCGACTATGCCCATAACATCTTGCCCTCGGAGTCTCTCAATATTCCACCACCTCCGACTATGCCTATATCTTTTTTTAAACTTTCATCTGTATTAAGACCCAAGTGGTTATTTGAAGGTTTATTCCAGTGAACATTTATAAACACCAGTGCTTTAGTTTCTAATGATCTTAATTACCATCTATCTATGTACTATTTGTTATCTATGTTTGTAGTCTTTTTTAATGGGAATGCTTCAGATATGATTATAATTTCTTCTTTAATATTTTGCTCTACATCTTCTATTTTCATTTCAATATTCTCAAACCGGCTTTTATTTCTAGTTTTCCATATGCACCATACAATTAGGGGTGGGATGGTGTTTTGCAACCATCCTTGTGTTGATTTTTCGTAGGCATCTTCATCCATTTTTGGATATCACTTTTAAGAGTTTGATTTTGGCATTTCAAGCCCTTTTTTTTTCAAATTTTCTCCATAACTTTGAAGCTATATTTCCTTGTAAAAATATGTGATTTGATGATTCAACATTTGTTTTGCAACATTCACATCTGGAGGCTAAGCTTATGCCTTTTTTTGTATCGATGTGTCTAATGGGGTGATGTTAGAGAGTGCTTTCAATAAGAAAAAATGAATCTTGCAAGAATTTTTATTGTTCCAGCAAAATTTCAGCACTTCTTGTGAAAGCTTTTTGCTTCTAACTAGATTTTTGATTGATTTTCGGGTGAAAAGGCCTTCATCATTTAATTTTCATTTCCATCCAAATTTAGTTAGCACTGAGTGCTTAACCACTAAAATTTTTTGTTCTAATCATTGTTTCCATATTTAAGACTCCGTGCTAAGCTTTTTTATTTTGTTTGTGTCATTATTTGCCAAATACTTAGCTAGCGTATATCTTTCCCAGAGGTTGTTATTTTCTTTTATCCTCCACCATCTCTTACAGGCCCATGCCTCTGCTAGGTGTTCTAAACTAGAGAAACCAAGCCCCGCCTCTTCTTTTGGAAAGCATAAATCTTTCCATTTCTTCCAGTGTAATTTGTGCTTATTTTCTTTTTTGCCCCATAAAAAATTACTGAATCTTTTTCTATCTTTTTAATAAAAAATTTAAAAGGCTGCATGACCATGAGATTGTGAATAAGTATGCTTTGCAGTGCATGTGTGATGAGGGTAACACTTCCACACATGTTCAAGGAGTCTACCTTCCAGTCGGCAATCTTATTCCTTAGCTTATCTAAGAGCAAATCTAGATGGATAGATTTAATTATGCCTTCGTATAAAGGGTAGCCAATATATGAAATTGCTCCTTTTTTGAATGAGAATCTTGTGGCTACTTCAATTCTATGTATGAGACTTTAAGGTGCCTTTTTAGAAATTTTAAATTGCCATTTTAATTTTTTTTAACTTTAGACCTATTTCTTCTTCCATAATTTTAAAGATACCCATTAAGTTCTGTATTGATTTCTTATTTTCATTGGTGAATAATATCATGTCATCTGCATATGCCAGCCAACTTATCTATGGAGCATCTTTATATTGACTAAAAGGTTGTATATACCTTCTATCCATCTGTTTTTTAAGTATCATATAAATAATTCCAATAGTATGTTAAAGAGTGTCGGGGATAAGGGGTCCCCTTGTATTGGCCCTCAAGAAGGTTTAAACTCTTTAGCTTTTTCTCCATTTATAAAAATCCTAAACCACGTGCTCGAAATGCATCTAAAGATTAAATCGATTCATGCTTCTGCAAAGTCCATTTTCCTCAGTTTTAAACATAATACTTTCCAATCTACTCTATCAAAAGCTTTTGATAGATCTAATTTACATATGACATTGTGGCCTCTCATTTTGTGAGATAGATCTTTCATAAGTTCCTTAGCAAGAAATATAATTTCCATAATTAATATGTTCTTCATAAAGCATGATTGTTCATTTGATATGATGTTTGGAAGAACGAGACCTAACCTATTTTGTAGAAGTTTCGCTAGAATTTTGTAAATGGAATTGGATAAGCTAATGGGGTGATAATCTTCTCCTTTTATTGAATTTTTCTTTTTAGGAATAAGAACTATGTGAGTTAGAGCCCATCATTTTGTTAATCTCGGCTCCATAGAAGATCCATTGAATGGCTTGAGCAATGTCTATTTTAGTGATGTTCCAGCAAGTTTAAAAAAGCTTGCTATTCCATCCATCCAAGCTAGTTGTGCTATTAATTTCCATGCTAAAAGTAGTTTTCTTGATCTCTTCCTCCTCTGGTAATTCTGTTAATTTTTTATTTTCATCATTAATTAGTTTATAAATGTTCGGTAAAAGACTTTGCTCTTTAATTATACTTTCCTCGCATAATATTTTTGTATATATTTTTTCTAAAGAATCTTTAATGTCTTCTTTGTTCTCTAACCATATAGCTTCATTATTTTTTATTCCTATTATTTTATGTTTTTGAATTATTATTTTTTAGGCTAGCTGAAAGAACTTAGCATTTAAATCCCCTTCTTTAAGCCATTTTACCTTTGCTCTTTGTTTCTAGAAAATTTCTTTTTAGTATAATACTATAGTTTTAGTTTAAGTTAACTTTGAGCTTTATTAAGATCATGATGATTATACGTGTTCGGATCTTTTTCATAAGACTATTCTAGTTCATTGATCTTTCTTTCTATTTCTAAGATGGATTTATTTATATTACTAAACTTATTTTTATTCCACTTTATTAGGCATGATTTTAATCTATCAAGATTTTTTTCATGATGGTCTAATTTGGGTTGCCACTTACTGGTAGCAACCAAGACTCTTTTATAGTATCTAAGAAGTTTGCATGCAAGCACCACATATTCTGAAATTTGAAAGATATTTTCTTGGATTCCATTTTACAAAAATTCATAAGTAGTGGCTTATGATATGAACATGTACTGTTGAAATGCTTGACCTTTATATTTCCAAAGAAGTCAATCCATTTGACTTTAACAAGAATTCTATCCAGCCTAGATGATATAGCTCCCTTATTTCTATGATTATTCATCCAGGTGAAGTTTGAGCCTAGAAACTTTGCCTCCAAAAAATTACAATTGGAGATAGCTACATTAAAGTGTCCACTAGCCTATGGATTCATAGGTCTTCCTTCACCCTTTTTTCTCCGATGCATTTCTAATTATATTAAAATCACCTCCAATTATTCATAGTGTTTTTTAATGAAATCCACTCCAAGATTTTCAACAATTCATTTCTTTTTTCTTTGGAATTGCTCGCATAAATTACTGAGATTGTACATTCTATACCTTTATTTATAATAAAAATAATTATTTGATCAAATTCTTCAGTGCTAGTTATATCAATACAGTTTTTTCCTCATAACCCATATCATACTCTCATTGTTTGAAAATGCTTTATTAAATCCTAACTTATTTTTACTGTTTTCTAAATGATGTATATCAACCATTGGTTCTGCTAACATTATGAGTGCAATGTTGTGGAGTTTTGTTAATTTTTTTAATCTGTTTAAGGAAGGAGAGTTGGTTATTCCGTAAATATTCTAGAATAGATAACTAAACATTAATTGAAGATTTTACTTGTGCTCTTGTTTTACACTTTAACTCATGTTAGATTTAAGTGTTTTTTAGAGTTTCTAGTTTTTTTAAATGTATTGTGCTCTTGGAGTTCTTTTTCTTTAATCATTTTATCCATTTGTAGAGTTAATATATTTAAATGTTCTATGGCCTTTCTTTGTTATATGCTATCCCATTTATATCAATGTCAATATCATATTTGGAATAGCTAGCTACCCTTTTTTCTGTTTTAGATGGGATGTTGGTGCAAGACATGATAGATTCAAAGTCTAAACCCACTTCTAAGGCAGAAAACAAGTCCTCTAAGTTTTTTATTTTGGTTATCTTAGGTTTTCTATATTTAATCATCATATCTTTTATCTTATCCATCGTGGTTCTTATTCTTTCATTCTTGTCATCTTGTACATGTAGTTGTACGGGCTCCAAGTGTGTATTTACTCCAGAGTTATTGAGAGTAAAGTTATTTATGGATTTTTGACTAACCATTTGCCCTTCTCCCTCCATATGTTCTATTTTATATTCTGTTTTATCTTCCTTTTTAACCCATACTTGCTTCCTCTGTTTTGTCTGAAAATTTTTTAAGTTATTGACTAATGTTATGCAACTATCTATTTCGTGCTGCCTTTTCTTACATGCATTACATAAACTAGGTAGAGCTTCTGAAATTATGGGCTACTAGAAGCCTACCTCCTCATTCTGGCCAATCCATAGCCTATTTGGGATGGGTAATTGAAGGTCTACTTCAATACAGACTCTAGCCACACTAGGCCTAGAAATATTTGTTGTGGCTTCATCCATTAAAAGAGGTTTGTCGATGAGATTTGAAATGAAAAAGCAAGCAGTTTTATTGAAAAAATATATGGGCAAGAGAGGAAGAAGAAACCAAACCAGCATGAGAGGAATTTCTTCTTTTGTATTGAAATTCAGAGCCCAATTGAATACATGCATTGGATAGCCCAAAAAATTCCAGGATTTCAACATCCACAGTCATAGGCATTCCTCCATTATGAATAGCTATATCAGCATGTGGTTGCCATCAATTGCGCCAATCTTAATCAATCCTTTGAGTTTTAATGAAGAGAAGAAATCTGTTATTTCATCAATATGTGGTCACCCAAGGGAGAATTTCCCGATGAGAGAGTGTTTGGGAATTGCCAAGAGATTATCAATTCTTTGGGAGGGAAAAAAATTGTGGGTTCCCCATTTTTCTTTGCAAACTATTTATTAGGGGGTGCGGAAAAGTGATGAATGTTGGAGAATAATTTATTATATGCAATATAATCTCATTCCTCCATTTATTAGCATGGAATCACCACTTTCTTCCTGAAATCGAAGCTTTCTCTTTTTAGAATTTTAACTTTCTCGCGGTAGAACTTCCTTCTTATTCTTCTTATTCTTCACATTCTTCTTATTCTTCTTAATCTTCTTATTATTTTTATTCTTATTATTATTCTAATTCATTCATCTTATTTTTCTTTTGGTTATAATTTTTGTTTTTCTTCTTCTTATTCTTATTCTTTTATTCTACTTATTATTCTTATTATTCTTATTTTTCATTTTCTTCTTATTTTTTTTATTTTTCGTATTCTTCTTATTTTTCTTAATCTTTTTATTCTTTATATTCTTCTTATTGTTCTTATTGTTCTTAATCTTCTTATTCTTATTATTCTTCCTGATCTTCTTATTTTTCATATCCTTCTTATTCTTCGTATTTTTATTTTTCTTATTCTTTTTATTTTTATTATTATTCTTATTTTTTTATTCTCCATTTTCTTCTTACTCTTGTGATTCTTATTTATCTTCTCATTATTCTTATTCTTTTTATTCTACTTATTCTTTTTTCTATTTTTTTTATTCTTTTTCATCTTAATCTTCTTATTCTTATTTTGCTTCTAATTCCCCCTATTCTTTTTTTTATTCTTTTTCTTCTTTTTCTTCTTTTTCTTCTTATTCTTGGTATTCTTCTTTTTCTTCATATTATACTTATTATTCTTATTATTCTTATTCTACTAATTGTTCTAATTTTTCTTATTCTTCTTATTCTACTTATTTTTCTTTTTCTAATTATTCTTTTTATTCTTCTTATTTTTATTATTCGTCTTATTCTTCTAATTCTCCTTATTATTTTTATTCTTCTTTTTCTTATTATTCTTGGTATTCTTCCTTTTCTTCATATTCTACTTATTCTTCTTATTATTCTTATTCTACTAATTGTTCTAATTTTTCTTATTCTTCTTATTCTACTTATTCTTCTTTTTCTAATTATTCTTCTTATTCTTATTATTCTTCTTATTCTTATTATTCTTCTTATCTTCTTATACTTTTTATTCTTATTATTCATCTCATTCTTCTTTTTATTACTTTTTCTTCTTATTATTCTTATTCTTTTTATTCTTCTTAATCTTCTTATTCTTTTTTTTATTCTTCTTATTCTTCATAATATTTTTATTCTTCTTATCCTTCTCTTTCTTGTGATTCTTACATATCTTCTTATTCTTCTTTTTCTTCTTTTTTATCTTATAATTCTTATTCTTCTAATTCTTCTTTTGCTTCTAATTCCACGTATTCTTCTTATTCTTATTATTCTTCTTTTTCTTATTATTCTTCTTTTTCTTATTATTCTTCTTATTCTTCTTATTCTACTTATTCTTATCATTCTTTTTATTCTTCTTATTCTTTTTATTATTCTTATTCTTATTCTTCTTCTTATCTTTTTATACTACTTATTCTAATTATTCTTTTTATTCTTTTTATTCTTCTTATTATTCCTATTCTTTTTATTCTTATTATTCTACTATTTATTCTTATTCTTCTATTTTATCTTATTCTTCTTTTTCTTATTATTATTATTATTATTATTCTTGTTCTTCTTATTCTTTTATTTCTTCTAATTCTTCTATTTTTTTCATTTTGTTTTTATTCTTGTTGTTCTTGTTATTTTTTTTACATTGCTCATAGTAGCTAGGGAGCTGTTCATGAATGATAGGCTACCAATAGCCAATATCTTTGTTCTGACGAATCCATATCCTCTGCGAGGGAGCTTGTAAGTTAACCTCATTGCTAACCGTTACCACACTTGGTACAGTAAAAGTGTCAGTGGCTTGATCCATTAATAGAGGATTTATGATAAATTTAGAGATGTAGAAGAGATAGTTTATTGAAGAAGTGAATATGAAGTAGAGGTAGAAGAAACCATACAAGGGAGAGTGGGTTTTCTTCCTTCGCATTCAATTTTTCCGTCCATTTGAATGTTCTCATAGGGAGCTCGTATATATTCTAGTTCTTATTCAACCACACGGGAGGGTGGTCCTCCGCTATAAAAGAATTGTAGCAGCAATTGCTTATTGTCGATAGCCCATACCTTGACCAAGCCCTTGAGCTTTAACGAAAAGAAGAATTCACATTTATGCAAGGATGCCCATGAAAAAATTTTTCAATAAGCGTGAGTTTGTGAACTTCCGAAAGTTTTGCAATTTCTTTGGGGTAAAAAAATTGTGAGCTCACCATTTTTATCCAAGGTTTATTTATTAGGCTGGGCAGATAAATGATATGTGTTGGAAAATAATTTCTTACGTGCAGAATAATCAATTTCATCCATTTTAAGCACAAATCCACCACTTTCTTCCACAAATCGAAGCTTTGTTTTTCTAAAATTCCCTCTTTCTCTATCTAGTTATTAGAGCTGCATGATTCCAGAAAAAAAACCATCTTCCTTCTTATTCTTATTATTCTACATATTCTTCTTATTCTTATTATTCTTCTTATTCTTCTTTAACTTCTTACCATTCTTTAAATTCTTATTCTTCTTATTCTTTTTTTTTCTTATTCTTCATTTTGTTGTTATTCTTCTTATTCTTATTATTCTTATTTTTCTTCTTATTCTTCTAATTCTTATTATTCTTCTTATTTTTTTAATTTTTCTTATTTTTCTAATTATTCTTATTCTAATAATAATAATAATTATTATTATTATTATTATTATTCTTATTATTCTTATTGTTCCTTTTCTATTGAATGTTCATATTCTTCTTATTCTTGGATTTTTGTTTTAATTCTTTTTCTTCTTATTCATCTTATTCTTCTTTTTTTTTCTTATTCTTCTTATTGTTTTTAATCTTATTATTCTTCTAATGTTTATAATTCTTCTTATTCTTCTTATACTTCTTATTCTTCTTATTCTTCTTATTCATATTATTATGCTTATTATTTTATTTCTTCTTATTATTGTTATTCTTCATATTATTCTTCTTATTATTATTTTTCTAATTCTTATTATTCTTCTTATTTTTATTATTGTTCTTATTCTTCTTATTTTTATTATTCTTCTTTATTCTTTTTATTCTTCTTAATTCATCTTATTCTTCTTATTCATCTTATTCTTCTTATTCATCTTATTCTTCTTATTTTTCTTATTCTTATTCTAATTATTCTTATTTATCTTTTTATATTATTATTCTTCTCATTCATCTATTCATCTTATTTTTAAGATTATTCTTATTTTTTTTATTCTTCTTATTGTTTTATTCTTCTTATTCTTCATATTCTTCTTATTTTCTTATTCTTTTTATTCTTCTTATTTTTCTCTTACTTTTGATTCATCTTTTTCTTTTTATTCTTCAAAGTCTTCTAATTCTTCTTATTCTGCTTATTCTTCTTTTTCTTCTAATTCTTGTTAGTATAGTAATTCTTCTTTTTCTTATTCTTCATATTCTTCTTATTCTTTTAATTATTAATATTTGTCTTATTCTTCTTATTTATATTATTCATATTATTCTAATTCTTTTTATTCTTTCTACAATTATTATTATTATTCATATTCTTTTTACTCTTCTAATTATTCTCATTCATCTTATTTTTCTTATTTTTCTGATTCTTCTTATTAATTTTATTCTACTTATTCTTCTGTCTTATTATTCTTCTTATTCTTATAATTTTACTTATTCTTCATATTCTTTTTATTTTTCTTATTATTCTTATTCTTTTTATTTTTCTTTGTTATTTTTATTATTCTTATTATTCTAATTCTTCTTATAATACTAAGTATTCTAATTCTTCTCATTCTGCTTATTCTTCCTATTCTTATTAATTTTATTATTATAATTAATCTAATACTAAGATGCTGAATTAAAACTCAACTCATCTGAAATAGAAAATGAGGAAACTCAAGATGAAACCTCGAGAACCAAAATGAACAAAGCAAAAGTTGAACTAAAATTAATGTTACATATGGAAGAAGTATATTGGAAACAAATGGCTAAAATAAAGTGGCTAAAGGAAGGGGATAGAAATACTAAGTTAGTTGATGTAGCCACAAAAATAAGAGCCAAAAAACAAGAAATAAAAGGTATGAAAAAAGATGATGGCAAATGGGGAGAAGAGGAGGGGGAAATTAATAATTTATTGGAAGACTACTTCAAAAGCCACCTTTTTGGCTATAGTCATTTGAGAAATGATAGTTTAATACAACTCATTGAGAGAAGAGTAATAGGAGATGATAACAAAGCTCTAGAAGAGATTCCTGGAGAGGAAGAGATTAGGGCAACAGTCTTTAGCAGAAATAAAGATTGTGCAACATAACCTGAAGGGTGGAATAATGAATTTTATCAACACACCTGGAATATCATAAAAGAAGACTTGGCATCCGCCATTACCTGGATCTTCTCAGGCGTAGAAATTACAAAAGCTTGGGCCAGCTCATACATTATCTTGATTCCAAAGAAGGATAACCCGCAAAAAAGTGAGGATTATAGACCATAAGTCTATGCAATTTGATCTATAAAATCCTTGCAAAAGTCCTTGAAAATAGACTTAATATGATTATTCCCTCCAATATATCGGCTGAATAAGTTGGATTTGTCAAAAATAAATTAATGATGAAAAATATTAATTTAACCTAAGAATTGATGAAGGAAATAGGTGCTAAAGTTAGTGGACATAATATGATTATGAAAATAGACCTGTCAAAAGCATTTGATAGAGCATAATGAGACATCTTATGTTACACAAAGAGTGAAATGGGATTTTCAGAGTTTTGGATAGACCTAAAGTATAGATTCATCTCTAGTGCCTGGGTTAAAATCTTAATTAACAATGAGGCATGTGAAGAAATCAAGACAGTTAGAGGGCTTAGACGAGGGGACCCTCTATCCCTTGTGTTGTTTAATATATATATATTGAAATACTAATTGTAAATCTAAAGGAGAGGATTAAAGAGATCAAGATTCTTAGATTTAAACAACCTAGACATACTCCTAATGTTAGCTACTTGGCATATGCAGATGATGTGATTGTATATTCAAATGCTGGCAGCACATCATTGAGAAATATGATGAGTCTTTTTGATATACTAGAGAAAGAAATGATCAACAGTTGAATAAAAATAAATGTCAATTTGTTATAGCAAATAAAGCCTCTGAAAAGACAACTCAAAGGATGAAAAGTATTACAGACTTTTAATAGAAAAAAGGGGCGCTAATGTATTTGGGATGCCCAATTTATGAAGGAAGATTGAAGGAAGAATATTTAGCATTTCTGATGGATAAATTAAGAAAGAATTTAGTAGGATGGAAGAAGGGTATACTCAGTATATCAGGGCGTATTACATTAATCAAACATATCTTACAAGGCTCGATAGGCCATAATCTAATGACTTTACAACCTCCGAAGAAGGTTTTAAGAAATATAGAGAAAGAGATGGCTAACTTCTTATGGGGGAAAATCAGGAAAAAACAAGTTATATTGAAAAAAATGGAAGGATTTATGTTGCCCAAAGGAAGAGGAAGGACTAGGCTTAAATATTTACAATGATATGGCAAAAGCCTGGGTGTGCAAGAATTGGTGGAGGCTTATACAAAATGATAACCTGTGGGCTAGATACATTAAAGCTAGATACGGATTGGGTAAAAAGGCATTCAAGAATTCTAAAAAGGTATCTAAACGCTGGAAATTGATGTTTAAACATAAAAAATTAGTGGAAAACAATGCACTTTTAATTAACAATTAATGGAGATGGATTTTGAACTCACATGGGGAGGTTCAGATTTAAAAGCACAAAATTAATAGTAAGAAATGAGCGATGCCCTCAAGAAATCTCTAAAGGAGCATGTGTGAAAGAGATTCCACAAAAAAATCAACATATTTATGTGGAAGCTTCTATCGAACTCCATTTCAGAAGATAGTAATATCAGAGGAAAGGAATTAAAATAGCCTCTAGGTGTAAATGTTGTTTTGCTAGCACAGAAAGCGCGAATTATTTGTTCTCAACAAGAAAGATAGTGGTAGAAGTATGGGGCTGCCTATAAAAGGATATAGAAATAGGAAATAAGATAGATACACTTTAGGATAGATTAATGAGATGGAGGAAAAAACACATAAAGAATAAAATGTGTAAATGACTAAGAAATTACATTCCACACATCACGGTCTGATGCTTATGAAAAGCTAGAAATAAAAGTAGGTTTGAGGGCATTAAAATGAATGCTAATCATATAATAAAAAAAAATTATATAAGAATACTCATGGATTTCAGCATGGATCCCTTTAAGACTCAGAAGTATTGAATTGGAAGACAAAAAATAAAAGGTATGGGCTCTTCATGAAATTATAGAAAAATTGCCTGAGATAAGGAGCGTCTACTGGAATAAGCCCCCATGGGGGAGGATTACTTTCAAACACGGATGGGAGCTTTAATAGAAATATGGGTATGGTAGGAGGAGGTGGAGTGATAAGGAATGAATAGGGGAAGTATTAAGATCATTCACAATGATAGAAAAAGCCATTTCAGCACTGCACACTGAAACGTTAGCCTTGCTTAATGGCCTCCAAATATGTAAAGAATACCCACTTATAAATTTCAAGTGCATGTGGATTTTAGCTTACTGGTGAATCTAGCTACAAGCAAATTAGAGATGTGATAGTATGATGGGTATATTGGTATAATTAAAAGTCTTTTAATATAGCTAAAAGGAGAAATAATACATACGTTAAGGGAAGCAAACACTCACGTAGACAAATTAGTGGAGGAAGGCATGAAGAAGGATTTATAAGAGTTTGATGGGGATAATATACCAGATAAATACAAAAGAAAAATCACACTAGATAAAATAGAATTCTTTTATATTAGAATTTAAAAACATTAAGAGATGCCATGGAAACAAAAGGGGTTAGTGTAGGAAATATTTTGCTATTTTTGATCTATTTACAGGTATCTAGAGCCAAGCTCGAAAGAGATGGATTAAAAGCAGAAAATTATGCAACAAAAGGCTAAATAAAACTTTATGGTTATAAGTAAAAAGTAGAAATAGAAATTAAAAGAGAAAGCAGTAAAACTCCTTAGAAGTTTTCTTGGACCTATGAGGAGACTGCAAAAAAATGAACAGGCATAGACCGGGGTTATATAACAACTATTTTGTATTTGTTGTCTTCCTGTTGGGGAAGTAATGAGGATGCAGGCTAGGGGTGAAGAAGACAGCAAATTAGTTCTAACAAAGAACTCAAATATATAACATCTGCTGCAATTGAGGGGCCAGGAATCAATGGCCAAAAGCAGGAGGAAGGGCAAGCACCAAGACTATCATACTATCTTAAGGCATATCCTTTAAAATTTATTTGTTGCATGGTAGTGGTTGTGCAGGTATTAGAACAATGAATCAATATTTGCAGCTGGTTTAACAGATGATTCTGCTTGTACTATACTTATGTTTTATGACATGCGTGGTTGTTTAGTTTGCTTTTTCATAGATTGAAGTTAATAGGGAGTTAAGGACAACTGTATGTAAATAATAAATTGCTCAGAATAGTAGTAAAGAAGAAAGTAAAATGTCCAAAGTATGCATGTAGTACTAGGCTGCCTGTACTGCTATTTGGGTGTTGACAAGAAGGCTTGCTATTTTGCGGGAGGTTGTCCTTGCATGGTTGTTCTTGGAATGCAGGAGAAAGGTCGGGCCTGCAGTTGACAAAACAATATAAGATAGCAACATGAAAAAAGCATGATAAACCTAAGGGGACACAAGAAAGCTAAGGTATAACCTGACAAATGTGGAGAGAGGCTGCTAAGATAAAAGTAGCAAGTAAAAACAGCAGCTGTAAAAAATAGAACTATAGTTGCGAAAGAAAAATTAGAGCATATGCATATTTTCACGAAGAATATAGGCATCTAGAAGACTTAAACAGAAAACCAAGGATAATGTTCTAAAGATAAAGTCTATAAATGGTAAGCAGATAGAAAGCTCAAAGTTTTATATTCATGCAATACGTGATTATTCATATGAGTATATAATAAAAGCTAGATCTCCTTTCTTTCTTCACAGTTTTAGAGACAAAGCAGAATATTATATAGTAATGTTTCTTAATTTTGCTAAGGGTGTAAAAAGGGGCAAAGGGTAGTATCTTAGTTTGTAACAATGGTATTCCTCGTCTAAAAGAGAGGACTTTTATAATTAATAAAACAACCCATTAAAAAATAAACAAATAAGTAGAATAAGAAGAATAATTAGAAAAACAGAATACAAAAATAAGAAGAAAAAGAATAAGAAAAATAAGAAAAATAAGAAGAATAGCAAGAATAAGAATAATAATAATAATAATAAGTAGAATAACAAGAATAATAATAATAATAATAATAATAATACGAAGAATAAGAATAATAAGAAGAATAATAAGAATAAGAAGAATAAGAAAAAATAGTAGAATAAGATGAATAAGAATAATAAAAAAAATAAAAAGAAAAAGAAAAATAAGAAGAATAAGAAGAAAGCAAAGAAGCTGCCAAAATTTTTAATTAAAGGTAGAATGTCAAGGTGGATCTAGATGGGAAAGGGGCCAAAAAAAGCATAAGTGATGGAGAAATAAAAGATAAACAAGCCAAGACATACTTCATGTAAAGAAGTCTAAGAACATAATCAAAGTGAAGTGGCACTTAGAGTTAGGATAAGAAGTTACACTTAGCATAATGCGTATTGTTTCATTTATTTTATTCAAGGGTGTAAAAGGGGATAAGGGTAGTTTTATATTGTAAAAATGGTATTCCTTCAATGAAAGAGAGGGTTTTTATTAATAAAACAAACTTAAAAAAAAAGAATAAGAAGAATAAGAAAAATAGAAAAAATAAGAAGAATACTTAGAATGAGAAAAATAAAAAGATTAATAAGAATAGGAATAATAAGAATAATAATAAGAGTAATAAGAATAAAAAAAATAAGAAGAATCGGAAAAATTAAAAGAATATGATAAATAATAATAATAGGAAGAATAAGAATAATAAGAAAAATAAGAAGGATAAATAGAATAAGAAGAATAAAAAGAATAAGAAAAGTAAGTAGAATACAAAATATAATAATAATAATAATAATATAATAATAATAATAATAATTATAAGAATAAGAAAATTATGAAGAATAAGAAAAATAAGAAGTATAATAAGAATAATAAGAAAAGAAGAATAAGAAGAATAATAAGAATAAGAAAAATAAGAAGATTAAGAAGAATATAAAGAATAAGAAGAATAAGAAGAATAAGAAGAATAAGAAGAATAAGAAGAATAAGAAGAATAAGGAATACGAAGAATAAGAAGAATAAGAAAAATAAGAAAAATTAATAGAATATGAAGAATAATAATAATATGAAGAATAAAAAAAAAATAAGAAGAATAAATAGAATAAGAAGAATGCAAATAATAAGAAGAGTAACTAGAATAATAATAATAATAATAATTAGAAGAATAAGAAGATTATGAAGAATAAGAAAAATAAAAAGTATATAAGAAGAAAAAGTAGAATAAGGAGAATAAGAAGAATAAGAATAATAATAAGAATAAGAAGAATAAGATGAATAAGATGAATAAAAAGAATAAGAAGAAATAGAAGAATAAGATGAATAAGAAAAATATGAAGGATAAGAAGAATAAGAAAAATAAAAAGATTAAGAAAAATAAGAACAATGAATAGAATAAGATGAATAAGAAGAACAAGAAGATTAAGAAGAATATGAAGAATAAAAAGAATAATAAGAATAATAAGAATAAGAAGAATTAGATGAATAAAAAGAATAAGAAGAATTTGAAGAATAATAAGTATAAGTAGAATCAGAAGAATATGAAAAATAAAAAAATATGAAGAATGAGAATAACATTATAAGAAAATATTGATTTAGATAGTGAATTATAGCTAGGGATCAATCCCTAGCAAAATTGTGAGGGATTAGCTAGGGAATAGCAAGGGATTTATGTTTTTTCATTAATATAAAAATTTGCAATGGATCAACGACAGATTAGCCATGAAATAATTTCATAAATTCTACATCAGAAATAAATGGGGAATTTAGCAATGGATTAGCTATGAATTAGAGATGGAATATTTTCATAAATTCTGCTCAAGAAAAGTAGGGAATTTAGTGACGGAATATTTTCATAAATTTTGCTTAAAAAAAGTGGGGAATATAGCGAAGGATTTAGCGACGAAATTTTTTATAGCTAATTACATCCATAAAAATAGCAACAGATTTCAGCTACAGAATTTCCTAGCTAATTACATATTGAACATAGCGACGGATTTTATGATATAGTTTCCTTAGTAATTACATCCCAAAAATATAGCTATGGATTTAGCGATGGAATTTCTCTTGCTAATTACATACTTAATATAGGGATGGATTTTAGCGATGGAACTTCCCTAACCAATTACTTCCTGAAAATTATGATGAATTTTAGTGACGTAACTTTCATAACTAATAAAATATAGAATATATCGATGGATTTAGCGAGGGGACTTCTCTATCTAATTAAATTCAGAATATCTCGATAGATTTAGTGACTGAACTTTTCTAGTTACTTAAATCTCGAACATAGCAAGAGAATTTCCCTAGCCAATTTTTAATTATTTAATTTTTTTAATTTATTATTAGTTTTAATATTTTATTTAATTTTGTTTATTAAATATATGTTAATGGTCTATAGATGAGCGATCCTTGAGAGTTTAATTCTCCTCATAAAATCATAAAAAAATGATATTATAAATAAATAATATAAAAAATATAAAAATACAAAAAATAATAATAAGTACTAAAATATCTATTTTTATGTTGTATTAATTTTTTAAAAAATTATACAAAAAAGTTTTCTAAAACTTTTAATTAAGAAACTTAAAATTTTGTATTAAAGTAACATTAAATAATTAATTCAATAAGTATAATAATTTATTTCTATATTTAAAAATTAAATTAACATACATTAAAATTTCTACTAATATAAATGTAAATTAATTCATTGTATGATAAAATATGAAATATTTTCAAAAATATCTGAATATACGAATAAACTAGTAAATATTAATATGATTATTAGTATAAAAAAAATTTTATGATTATAGGAAACTTTTAAATAAAATAATTAATACAAAATTTGAAAATTATGAAATATAATAAAAATATAAAATTTTTTATTAAAGTTAAAAGAAAATAAATTAATATTTAAATACATAGATATTTGCCCCTACTAAAATTTATAAGAATTAAACAATTGAGTAATATTTTTTTATTAGCTTTTAACATTTAGTCTTTATTAAAATAATTATTATAGTTTTTTTAATTATCTTATTACTTTAAGTAATTTTTTGAATTTTAAAAATTATAAATGATATCAAATAATATAAAATTTTATGCCTTTACAGTTATTACATATTATCTTCATAAAAATTAATATGACGAATTCTTAAAAATTTATAACCATAAATTATAATTTTTTATATATTTTTTAACATTAAAAGTATTTTATAACTTTTAGGAGAGTGGCTAGAAGACAAATCTTCTTTTCATGTATATCTTATTATATGAAGTTTGTTAATTTTGTAGCTATTTAATATTTTTTTTATAAGGCTAAACATATATTTTTTTAATTGTTTATATATTTATTGTTTAATTAATATTATAATAAAAAATTGTAAGGTGTATATTTTTAATTTGTACCTTGCTACACGCACATTAATTTAGTTGAAAAAATTTTGATAGTAAATAAAATAAATGTGTCTTTATGTATTATATATATATATATATTATTTATTTAATGTTTTTATAATTAAAAATATAAATATTTTGGAAATATATATATATATTGTTATTTAATATTTATTTTGTCGAGAGTAAGTCCTCCATCTTTCTCCCGACATTTTCGAAGAATAAGCGACGCAACTCCTCCGTAATTCTACATACTTTTCTCGACACCGACGAAACAAACATATTCGAATTAAGTGATAATTTGTTATTGATTCGAGGTATATTTTCTATGCTAATTCTTCATCGATTATCTTTAACGCATATTGATTCTGTTAATTTTTTTTTCCAAAATTCTTCTTCTTTAATCGTAAAAATTAATTTTTAATTATTC
>JAREIK010000977.1:369386-402707 GCA_029783825.1 Sapria himalayana | reverse complement strand
TTTGCCAAATTTTCTCTTTAATCGTAAAAATTAATTTTTAATTATTCTTATTATGATACATACCTAATGCATTTGTGTTGTGTTGGGTAGCAGGTATGCTTATATAAACTTAATTTAATTATACTTTTTTTAATACATATTCTGTTAATTTAATTATACTTTTTGTAAATACATATTCTATTAATTTAATTATACTTAGATTGCTTATATAAATTTAATCGTATATAACACAAAATGGGTGTTTTGTGTTGGGCAGTGTGTATATAACACATAAATATCTAAGTGTTTTTATTATATCTATAACTATAAAAATAGTTTACATAAACATAACTATATATAAATATAACAACATATATTTAATATATATATATATATATATCTATATATATCTATCATAATTTTATATATGATACATTCTATATGCATGTCGTGTATTTTCAGATATAATTAGTATTATACATATAAAATTATATACATATTTTACACAAATAAAGATATATTGATTTTATGATAGGATTTTAATATTGTATATTTAAAATTTGTAAGTCATCATTATAAATACATGTCTAGTAAATTTGTATTATGAAAATATCTATTATTACATAATGCAGTGCTACCCAATATGTCTAATTAAATTAATATGTATAAACTATATTTTATACAAGGTTTTATGTATAGGGAAAAATACACACCCTTATAAAAATGTAAGAGTGTATTTAATATCTAAAATATAAAGTATAGTCACATTAATATCTGTTAATGTCAATTTAATATCTGTAAACATTTATTGACCAGTTTTCAATTAGTTCAAATAAAAATGTGTTAGGCTTTATGAATACTGATACTAATTTACAATACATTTAAATACATGTATATATTTGACTATATTTTAATTACTATGTTTACGTAAATGCCAGATAAGATATCCAGCTCATCTGACATACATTATTTCCTACATGAATTAATGCCGATAACTTTTTGATGGGTTTGAGATGTTCCACCTATATGGATGAGTAGAACTCACATATTTTATCACCGCTATAGCCATTAACTCATAAATTGTATACCCATGGAGTTGATACTGTTTACTTATTGTAAGCTAACCATAGAATTTTTTACTTGAGTAAGCACTATGCTATAAAATATCTATGAAATGATTATCAATATCTATGAAATGATTATCGAGATTCATATAATTAACTTTATTACTTGTTAAACTCATATACTTGTGATACATTTTACTATGCTATAAAATAACTAACACTTGTATTGATTTTCGTAGTGTCTTGTCTCTCTATAATTTCAATACTTAATGGTCTTTGAACTATTATAATTACAATGATTTTTAGATTTAGACCTCTTGTTTTATGATTTGCTTTGACATTTTCTGTTGGTTGAATTTCTTTCAATTAACTTTGTATATAATTTTAAAGAGGTTGATGTTTCACTTGTCTATCTCTGTTAAATCTCCTTGCTGAGAATTAGATCATGAACATCATCGAATTTCAATTTATTAGTTCTTGATGAACTATGCACAACTATAATTGTAATACGTTAATTTTTGATATAGGACACATAAGTATCAATACACTTACTTCATCATTGACTTCAATACTAAACAAACTTAATTGGGTTGTAATTGTGTTGACTTCATTGAGTTGTTGGGTCACTGATGTGCTTTTTGTCAACTTCAAATTTAAAAAATACCTCATCATGTGCACTTTTTTAGCTTCAATTAGTTTTTCATATATACTCGCAAGAGCCTTGGTAAGCCATACTATGCTCTTCTCATTTTTTATATTGAAAGTAAGTTGGTAAGATATCATATTTCAGATGAATTCAAGTGCTAGTATGTGCTCTTCTTTCTTCATAGACTCTATATTATTTTTCAGAAGGGGTTGATATAGATTTTTCTAGTATATATAATCCTCCATCTATATTTTCTAGAATCGAAATTTCATTCCATAGATTTTTTTTTTATTTTTACTTTTCCTTCATATGGAGTCATTACCGTCTACAAATTATGAATTCTTCTAGACAATTCTTGCAAAACACTGTGTATGAGAATTGAGAATACTTTTTTTGACATGCTGATATTATCTGCAAAATATATACAATTTATTAAATTCATTATTATCATCAATAGTAATTTCGCCCAATTGTGCTTTATAATGCACAACCAAAACCACCACTACCAATTGTTGAGAATAACTTGATTTCCTATTTGTTAGATATATGAAAGAGAATATATATATATATATATATATATATATTAAATGAAACACTAAAGTTACATTGTTAACCACATTCTTACCTATATTATGGGCTTTTCTTTTTTCCTCTCTTTTTTACTATGAATTAGGTGAATGCAAATGATGTAAGAAATATATACTTTTGAAATCTCAAAGCTTATTATATGTTGATCTATACTAGAAAAATAATAAAACAAAAAAAGGAAGTAATGCAACTTTTTTTTGACAAAAATGGGGAGTAGGCGCCCCCCATTTTGACATTAAATATATTGACCACTTATATGCGTTTTATATTTTGGCACATGTGTTTCATAAAATAAAATTTTTTAATTTTGTTTCATGATAATTAGATCACAAATCTATTTTACATAATGCTTTATAATATCCAATTAAATAAACATTTCATTAATTCTCAGAATAAGATATTTGTTTTTGATTATTATTATAAATAAATCATGAATATAAATAGTTTGTCAAAAAATATATTTAGAAAGATTCTTGCCGCCAAAATAGTTTCAACTAATTTAATTGTACAAAATTTATTTATAATATTGGCTAATCATTCATTATTTCATTTATATAAAACTCTAACAACTTCCATATGTAACATATAGGATATAAGAAAGCATTATATCTTTCATTAATATTATAAATATCATTATGAAACTCATTTAAAACCCTGATTAAAACAAACAATGGTATTTAAAAAAAAATAAAAAAAAACTAAAAATAAAAAAAATTAAAAATAAAAAAAGTTAAAAATAAAACATAAAAAAATAAAAAAATTTAAAAAAATAATAAAAATAAAAAAAATTAAAAATTAAAAAATTAAAAAAATAAAAAAATAAAAAAATTAAAAAATTAAAAAATTAAAAAATTAAAAAATAAAAAAATAAAAAATAAAAAAATAAAAAAATAAAAAAATAAAAAAATAAAAAAATAAAAAAATAAAAAAATAAAAAAATAAAAAAATAAAAAAATAATAAAATAAAAAAATATAAAAAAATAAAAAAAAATAAAAAAATAAAAAAATAAAAAAATAAAAAAATAAAAAAATAAAAAAATAAAAAAATAAAAAAATAAAAAAATAAAAAAATAAAAAAATAAAAAAATAAAACAAATAAAAAATAAAAAATAAAAAAAACAAAAAAATTAACTTTGGTATTTTATTTAGACCACCATTTTATTCTTAGAATCACATCAAACCCATATAATTCTAGGGCTACCATATCAAAATTTAATTCCTTCCTACTTCATAATAGCATATACTAATTAACTATTTGATATGAGCAAATTACATATGTAGATGAAACAAAATAATATAGAAGTCTTCTAATTTTTTTTTTTGAACCACTCTCATTTTCTCCAAAATATATTAGATATAAGTGAATATGGTGCTTCTAGTTCAAAGATATTGTAAGAGTGTTTTGTGCATTGTGTTTCTCCAAAAACACAAAACATAAATTATTACTTTCCTTTCCATAGGTCTTTAATATGACACTAGTTGAAATTCATGACTAAAACACAAGGCATATTCTGGATCCATTGTAAAATATGTTGCTCTTGATTAATATATCTATTAATTGATTGTTAGTTATGTGAATCTAAATTACAATCAGCATTTAAGGATCACCTTCTAGGCTATTTTTGATTGTTAAATAAAATATCCTTGGAATTCCTTCAAGAGTGCTTTATGTCTTGTGTTTCTACTTTCTTTTTTTGAAAAATTAGAATATATATGAATTATCGTATCACAACTATAAAATTGTGGCTGTTTGTGAAATCATTCTCTTTGGCACACAATTACATTCCTTCACATACTTTGCAAGCTATCCTTAGAGTCCAAGGTGCTAAACCTTTTCAGTTCACTAACTTGATCTTCACATATTTCACTATCTTGGATTGTCTCAGCCCTTGTTCTTAAATAATTACAAAACTTTATCTTTCACTAGTTTTAAAGAAATATCAATAATTTCTTCATATATGATTGCTTCATAAATATCAACATCTAAATTCAATTCTCCGGAATTTTCTAAAAAGGTCAATTTTTTTCATTGTTATTCATAATTTAGAAAACAAATTTTACTATGTTCTCAACCTTAGTAGTATATTAAGCAACAATCACACTAGCATGAGTTAATTTAAAAAAACTTCTCATCCTTTTTCTTCAATGGGATGCTGGATATTATTAAAACAATACTATATAGCTTATAAATTATGCAACTATTTTTCTAAGCATCGGTTAATTTTTTTCCCTCAAAATTTAGTTCATCCATTATCATAATTTCTTATATAGATTCTTTTGTCCTTTGATGTTCAACCATTACAAGGAAATGTCTTGCTTGATCTCTTACTAATTTTCACAAAATACTCATTAGTTAGTTGCATCATTTCTTTCAAAAGTAGGCATTACTCTATTACACACACACACTCTCTCTCTCTCTCTCCCCATCTCTCTCTCTCTCTCTCTCTCTCTCTCTTCATCTCTCACTTTCCCCCTCTCTCTCTCTCTACATCTCTCTATCCCTCTCCATCACTCTAACCCTCACTCTCTCCATCTCTCTCTCTCTCCACCTCTTTCTCTCCCTCCATCTCTCACTCTTTCTCCCCATCTCTCTCTCACTTTCTCCAATTCTTTCTCTCCATCTCTCTATCTCTCTCTCCCTCCATCTCTTTCTCTTTCTCCTTCTCTCTTTCTCTCCACCTCTTTCTCCACCTCTCTCTCTCTCTCTCTCCATTTCTCTCTCTCTCTATCTCTCTATCCATCTCTCTCTCTCACTCCATCTCCATCTCTCTCTCTCTCCATCTCCCTCTCCCTCTCCATTTGTCTCTCTCCATCTTTCTCTCTCTCTCTCTCTCTCTCTCTCTCCATCTCTCTTTCTCTCCATCTCATTCTCTCTCTCTCATTCTTTCTCCATCTCTTTATCTCTCCATATCCATCTCTCCATCTCTATCTCTCACTCTCTCCAATTCTCTATCTCTCTCCATCTCTCTCTCTAAATCTCTCTATCTCACTTTCTCTCCCTCCCCTCTCTCTCCCTCACTTTCTCTCCTATCTCTCTCCCTCCCTCTCTCTCTCTTTCAACTTTTCCTATGCCACAACAATGAGACGTCTTCTTTACATGATATTCATTATTTATTTTGATCATATTGTAGGTTTACATTATTTCTCTTTACTTGACATGTGTGGAAGAGTGGATTCAACTTTAAATATGACTATTTTTTATTATTCATGTGTTGGGTGAAATTATTTCAGATTTCTCATAATACTTTCATAGTATTTCATGAGAAATAGCATCATATAAATTGAAATCAGATTTCTTTATGAATTATTTAGGAGTAAAAAAAAATCAAACATTAAAAAACAATAATAAAATGATATATTTATTCAATCAAACTAGAATAAATAAATCAAATAAAACTAGTTAGATCGGATTAGTTTTAACCTCTCTCTCATTCTCTTTTACATAGAATTTGTCCAATTCCATGGCTGAATATTTGAGACCTTGGAAGAAGTGGATGTTGAGAGACTGTGGAATTTGGTGATAACGATGCGCCATTAGGTGAGCCCCATGTCAAGGTGGTTGGTGTATTTTTCCAAGCATAGATATGATTAATCCAATGTCATTTCTATATTTAGCTTATTTTGCCAACTAGAGTCTCGTGTTGGCCAAAAATAATGACACAGAGTGATCTTTTGTTTTTTTTTTGTTACATCTAACCACTTCTTCACAGAATTATATCTACCTTTATGCAGTCACTTTCCAAAATGTAATAATAAAAGCAAGGTGTCTATCATCAATTATTTTCATACAAATATATTTATATATATATACACTTATATATATATATATATATATATACATATATATATATATATATATATATATATATATATGTATATTAAATATATGTTGTTATATTTATACATAGTTATGATTATGTATACTATTTTTATAGTTATAAATATAGTAAAATATATTTACATAGAAATTCGAATTATATCACACATGCATATTTATGTATAGGTATGTTTAAATATACTTATTGATTTGAAGAATTTAAATGTATAAAGATTTATACATTAATATATAACTATATATAAATGTATTTAACAATATGTATATAAACATATTACTATATATAAATCTATTTATCTACATCAATACCTATACATAGCCATATGTCTAAATATATATAATTACATAAAAAACTAAATATAACTACATCTACAATATGTATAACTACATGCTTCAGAAACTTAATATCAATTCATATCATTCATCTCATTCATATATATATATATATATATATATATTGAAATTGAAAAAATCTTTAGCATTTTTCTATATATTTTAGGAACTTAAATTTAATTTTTTCAACCTTAAATGTATATTTGATTTAGTTTTACATGTTTATATAAATCATTATGATTTAATATGTTTATAGTTTGTATTTTTGTTTCACTTAATATCATTTAACTAAAATTGATTTCTAATAAAATGCATATTTGTTAAAATTCATGTTGTAAATTTCAAAACAAATAATAATATGTTTGTGTAATAAATAATAAATAAAATTTCTAAAATATACATGTGATATAGTTTCAATTTAAAGAGATAAAACATTAAAAATAAAATTTATTTACAAAATAAAATTTACATCTCATAATATGCAATATGTTTTATTTATTATAAATAAACGATGTTTAAAATGTATCTATTAATTACAAATAAAAACATTGACATGTATTCAATTTTAAAAAGAAATTTAAAATAATTATTAATAAAAATTGATATATTTATATGGTCATTTATATATTTTGAATAAAAAAAATAATAACTTGTAGAAAAATTTACTCATAAATTTATATGGTACCTATTATGTTAGAATATAATTAAAGAAATAATTGATTTTTTACAAAACATTAAAGACATGTATTTAATTATATGCACTACATTATAATTGTTTGAATTATAAAGTTTCTAAAAATTTATTAATAACAATAAATAATAGGTAGAAAATTTTCATTGACATTAATATTTTAATAAAAAAATTATATAGAAAAACAAAAACAATATTATCTATTTATGACCAATATTATAATTTTAACATAATTGTAAAAACAACATAATTTACAAATTTGCCATTTTCATTTATTTATATGAGTATAATGATAGTTATTTGAATATAAATTTCAAAAAAAAAACAACTATTTGAATAAAATAGAAGCTCATATATCTAATTCACAATTTTATTTTACGCATTAATATGCTTCACACACACACACGCACATACACACACACACATAAAAATTTATTTTAAATATAAAGAATTTACAATATTTTATAAATTGTGTACAATATATAATATTTTATTTTAATTAAATATTCAAAATCATAAAATGTTAAATACATTTACACACACACACACACACACACACACATATATATATAATAGCTTCATGTGTAACTTTAAAAATACATTACGTATATAGGTATATGTATGTGTTTGTGTGGGTGTTCAATATTATATGCATGTATACAAGTATATAAACACTACTTTGAAAATGTAGATACATGTGTAAATATATACAAAAGTATAAAAAATGGGTAATTTGATATATAATGTATAGCAATGTATATGGATGTATAAATGTGTGTGTGTGTAGGTCAGTGTATATGCACATATATATGTAAGCATAAATATGTAAATATCAACATTATTTTTGAGAAGAAAAATACTTAAGCATATAATTATTAACATGTTCTTCAAATTCGTGAGAGCACGAGCAAAATGTGACATTATTGCAAGATACTATTAATCTCCCATCTATAACACTCTGCATCAAAATTTGATCAGAATACTACTTGCAATGATAAGATTCATTCAATACTAATTAACATGGAGTTACATTTTCATTCAATAACATAATTTGTTTAAATAAAAAAATCTATCTAATATTTCTTTCAACAGCTCTTCTATATTCTTTTTCTAGTCTTGATAAGATTTTTTAAATTATGATTATATGTATATTTCTTATCTAAAATCTGTAGTTCAAACTATTGTAATAGTAAAATACATCAAATCAATCTAGGTCTGTTATCTTTCTTTTCTATGAAATATTTGATTATAGAATATTTAGTAAATACTATGACTCTGGTTCCGACTAAATATGATATTAACTTGCCAAAAGAAAAGATTTTTTATACAAGTTATTTCTCTATAGTGGTGTAATTCAATTGGGCATTTGAGAGAGTGTTGATATCATAGTATATGATAACTATTTATAAATATTTGTATAACTATATAAAACTATTCATAATTATATTTAACTATATTTGTAACTATGTAAACTATTTTTATAACTATATTAATAACTATATATAATAATTTTTTTAACTATATAATATTTTATATCTATATGTGTAATTCTATATGACTATATTTTTAACAAAATATATCATATGTATAATAATATATAACTATATATAATTGTAGTTTACTATATGTATAACTATAAAAATGGTATATATAATATATCTTTAACTACTTACATATTTATAACTATATGTGTATATCTATATATAAATATTTGTATAACAATGTAACACTCTATATAATTAAATATAATTATATTTGTATCTATGTATAAATATATGTATTCATATAATTAAATCTATATATTTATTTATAACATTGTATATATTTATCAATAACTAAATATAACTACTCATATATATATATATATATGTATGTATGTATGTATAAGTAAATGTTTAATGATATATAATTTTTTATAACTATATATATATATTATATGTATAATAACAAATCACAATACATAATTTTATATTATTAATGTATAACCTATATTTAAATATATAATTAACAACATATATTTAAAATACATTTTTATATATTAGTATTAAAAATGTATTTTAGTATATCCATACATATACATAACTATATGTATAAATATATGAAATTATATGAACAAATATATATACATACATGTATAAATATAAGTTTAACTATACATGTAACTTTGTGTATAACCACATATAACTATGTTGATAATTACATGTATAAAAACATACAATATTATATTTAATTAAATGTGTATAACTATATATAAATATTTGTAAAACTAAATAAAACTTAATATAATTAAATATAACTATATTTTTAACTATTAATCATATATGTATACATATATGTAAATCTATATAATTGTTTATAACTTTGTATACATTTATTTATATTTACTTATAATTTCTTGTATGCATGTATCTATATATAATTATATGTTTAACTATATGTAACTATTTATAACTACATTTACTATACGTATCCTAACATATAATTATATATGGGATAATACTAATTTGTTGCATAAACTTGAAATTAAATGGCAAAAGATATAATATCAACAATATGTAAGCACATAGAATGAGAGTGTCCGTTGATCAGGCTCATATATGGTATAATACAAATAAGGGTCGTACTCATACCTAATCCTAGCCATTTGGCCTTAGGCTCAAATATGAACTTATGTATGACAAGATTTAATATTTTATAGGTTAACAGAAAAAATTTTATTTTCTTTCATATAATTGTTCATTCTAACACTGTACTCTCTATGTCTCTCTCTCTCTCCCTCTTTAATTTTTCTGTCTCTCTATTCCTCTTTTCTTTAAGTGTCACTCTCACTCTTGCTATTTTCTTTCTTGCTCTCCTTTCTTGCTTGTTCTCTCTCTCTCTCTCTCTCTCTCTCTCCCTCTCCACCTTCAAACTATAAATATCTTTTTTCTTTGCTTTCCATTCTTGTGTATTATCATATTTTTCTTACTTTATCTAGTAATACTATGATATCCATTAATCTTTATTGTGCTAAAAATTACTTTACTATTCATATGGATCCTACAAATGCATTGCCTCGATATTCATGATATTTAATTTTCAAATATCCACTATAAGTAATTTTATTTAGTTATTAGTATATTTTGAAGTAATAGAATGTTTAATTCAATATAATGATTGAGCATTATTTTTTGTAAATAAAATAGGGCAAAATGAGTTCATATCATCAGTGGATGTACAAAAGGTTTATTAATGGATTTTTGAAGAAAGATTTTTTGAGTGGGCTTGAAACTTTCATCAATTTTGCATGTAGTCAATCGAGATGGATGGATGGAGATAAAATAAAGTGTCTATGTAATCATCGCAAGTGTCAGAATATCCCTTTTTGTGATGCAAAAACTATAAGATACCCTTTGGCAAAATATGGCTTTGTGCCAAATTATTTTGTTTGGATTTATCATAGGGAAAGTACAAAGGCTCTGAACATCGACCAAAATGAGGGTAATGAATGATTTGCTTGTGGTGAAGAATCATCAAACACATACCATAGAATGATCATGGAAGCTGCTGGTGCTGACTTCAATATGGATTACATGGATGAACCACATAATCCAAAAGCTCTAAAATTTTAAGAAATGCTTAAAGTTGCAGATAAAAAGTTATGGTCTAGTTGTAAAACACATTCGTAATTATTACGTGTGGCTCGACTTATTAGCATTAAGTTAGAAAATTATATGTTTGAAAAATTATTTGATTAGGTGACAAAATTGATGAAGGAGATTGTTTCGAATAATAATTTGATTACTAACAACTTTTATAACACTAAGAAGTTACTACGAGGAATGGGTCTAGTAGTCGAAAAAAGTGATTATTATTTAAATGGATACATGTTATATTAGGGTGGTGATAGTCATTTAATTAGATGTGAGTTTTGTGATCATCCTCTATTTAAGAAGGCACGTCGTGTTGTAGATATGCCACAAAAATTGAAGGTTGTATTTAAGAAAATATATTATTTTTCATTAATTCCTCAATTACAGAGACTATATGCATCAAATGCTAAAGCAAATGATATTAGGTGATATTTTGAGCATGAGGTTGAAGAAGGGGTAATGTGTCATCTATCAGATTCACTTGCTTGAAAGCATTTTATTTATATACATCAAAATTTTACAGTTTAAAGTCGAAATATGAGATTGGGTCTCTAGAATGATGGATTTCAGCCACTTGGGCAATCTGGACAATAGTATTCAACATGGGCAATGATAGTAAAATCTTATAACTTCTCTCCGTGGTTGTGTATGAAGGAATAATATATGGTTTTCTCAATATTGGTTCCAGGGCCAAAAAAATCTGAAAGACATGCTGGATATTTTCTTACAGCCTCTTATTGCAGAGTTTAATCATTTGTGGGATATTTCCATTGATACATATGATATCTCAAAGAAACAAAATTTTATTATGCGGGCAGCCCTTATGTGGATGGTAAGTGCCTTTCTTGCATATTCAACATTGTATGGCTGGAGTATTACATGACGATTCACATGCACGTATTACATGACAAATTCTGATGCATTTACCCTCAAATTTAGTGGCAAATAGTCATGGTTTTATAACCATGGTAAGTTTCTTCCTACGAATCATCCATTTCGAAGAAATAGAACTGCATTTCGAAAAAATAAAATTGTGATGATAGATACACCATTAGTTCGTTCAGGAGATGATATTATCATAAAGATTCAAAGATTAGGTTTGAAGAAGGTAACTGAAAAGGATGCTACTAGAAGTAATTGACCAATATGCAAAATATTAGGTTGGAGGAAACGTAGTATATTTTGGGACTTGCCCTATTGGAAGTCCAATTTAATTCGTCATAACTTAGATGTAATGCATATTGAAAAAAATATTTTTGACTATTTTCAACACTATCCTTAATGTAGACGGAAAAACAAAAGACATTTTAAAATCAAGACAAGAGATGAATGATTACTGTCGGCACATGAATTAAAATTGAATGAGGCAACAGAAAAATTTCCTAAAGCTTGCTCACGCTTGATAAGAAGGCAAAACAGATATTGTGTGAATGTGTTAAAAATTCGAAATTCTTTAATGGATATGTGTCAATATCAGTAGATGCATGGATATGAAGAATCTTAAGTTATTAGGAATGAATAGTTAATGATAGTCATGTATTTATGCAGAGATTAATACAAATTACATTCCGTGAATTACATTTCCTAAGTATTTGGAAGGTCTTTACAGAACTTAGTTTGTTTTTCAAACAGCTAACTGTAACCACAATCAAAATAGATGACATGGTGAGGCTGGAGAATGACATTCCACTTATTATTTGCAAGCTTAAACAAATATTCCCACTAAGTTTTTTTGACTCAATGAAGCAATTGTTGGTCCATTTGGCATATGAAGCAAGGATAGCAGGGCCAGTGCAATACGGGTGGATGTATCCTTTTGAGAGGTAAATACATATAATTTGCTGTGTTTTATAATTTGTACATAAAGTAATATTGTAATTTAATATAATTGAAACCTAACAGTGTGGTAGAAGGTATCTTCGTAAGTTGAAATTGAATGTTGAAATAAGGCAAAAGTTGAAGGTTCAATTTGTAATGCATATTTAGTAGAAGAAGCATCATAATCTTGTTCTTATTATTTTGAGGATCATGTCAATACAAAGAATAGAAATGTGCCTCGAAATTATGAAGGTAATGTGATGGTAGAAGATGATTCTGTGAACAAACTATCTATCTTCAAGAACTCTGGAAAAGCATTTGGAAAAGCATTGAAAAGATGTATGATAGATGAATATTAAAAAGCAACCCAAAGTTATGTTTTACTTAATTGTGAGGAGGTTGAACTATATATTGAGTATGTATACACAAATTGATTGCAAGTTTAATCATAGTTTAATTTTTTAAAATATAAATTATTAAAAATCAATATACATTTTTCTTTCTTTTTTTATATTGGTGTAGTATTTATGTTGAGCATTTATATTATAGGCAACCAGCAATTTCTAGCAATGATGTCGATTATATGCTAGAAACTAAATGTGCGAATTGGTTCAAATATTATGTGAGAATTATTAAGTTTTAAATTTTTGAATTATTTAATTTATTATTATCTTTTATTTGTTCATATTAATTTTTTAATTTATGTCACATGCAATTGATCCTTCAAATGGAGATTAAAATATTAATGGATATAAATTTCACACAATTGGGCATGGTTCTTCTAAAATAACAATCAATAGTGGTGTATGCATTAAAGGCACAGGTTATAGTGCATATGAGATTGATTATTGTGGTCAACTGAAAAAAGTTATTGAGTTGGAGTATCTTGGAGTTGAAAATAACAAGGTTGTATTATTTAAGTACGAGTGGTTCGATCCAACACCAAATGTGGGCACAAAGTTTCATTTGGATTATAGGCTAGTGGATGTTAACCATGAACATAGATATAATTGATATGATCCATTTATTATGGCAGTTCAAGTTGCTCAAGATATTATTGTACATACCTGAGTTTATCTCGTGATAAGAGTGATTGGTTTGCAATTTACAAAATCAAAACTTGGTCAAAATTTGAAGTACCAACATCGCAACAAAGAAGTGTAGACATAGATATTGCACCATCATTCAGGAAGATGACATTAATAAACTTAAGCCTGTGAATGTAGATGAAGATCAAAAAAATTTATGTGACTCAAATGGTGGTATAATAGAAATTGAAGTTGATCAATTTCTATCTAAAGATGAGTTCGAACTTCTATCACAATCAGAAGAAATATCAGAAGATCCATTGGAGGATTACATTGATACCAAAAATTAAATTTTTATAATTTTATTATAATATTAAACTATCAAAGACTTTTTATATTTTGATGAAATCTATCGGTGTGTTTTATTCTAAAATGCATGCTTGTTCATCATATCTCTATTGTTTGTTCTATGTTTTATTATATACAATAGATGTCACCTAAATGATGTGGCAGTGGTGGAGGTGGATGTGGATAGAGAAATGAACCAAATTTATCTAGTATGCTACATCAAGTTGTAGAATCACTACCATCTCATAGCCACCATATCCAGACTTTAAAATCACAATCACCATCTTCATTTCTATCATCATCACCATCATTGAGAGCTCTACTATAGCCTTTATTAGAAGTAAGACCACCACTCATTGTGCTTCCCGCATATACTTTTGAACCATCTCTATCTTCTACACCATATTTTACACTGATAGTTTCCCCATTTACAAAACTAACGACATCAACAAATGTTGTGCCTTGCTCTACAATCAGTGCAAAGTTAGAAATTGAGGTTGTGGATGGGAGGTAAAAAAAATATGAAAAAATGACTTGAAAGAAAAATTTTGATGTTTGTGTTAGTGTTTTTTTTTGTTATGATTTGCTTGTTTTCAATGTTATTATTTATTTGTATATTTTTATTCTATCATACAAGTGTTCGGTTATAATTACAAAGTTTTACAAGAAAATGACTGATTCTAAAGCATTCTCCTGGAAGAAAATGTCTGAATCGACAAAAAAGTCTTATTTTAATGACTTTTAGGTACAAATATCAAAACAAAAGCATTGAAAAATAATAATCTAATTGCTAAACTTTTATGTTGGTTATTATTCAAGTATTAAATAATTATGTTCTTGTTACTAATATAAATTCATTTGTGATTTTATATATATATATATATATATATAGAATTAGTGCACATCGACACAAAACATTGATGGAAAGATAAAGTCATTATGTAAAATCAAAGCTGCTCAACTATTTTTCGATTTTATTTATAAATTGAAGAAAATGAAAGAAATACCTGATTTTATATCCAAGGATGACTAGCCCAAGTGACTTAAGTATTGGGAGGAGCCAGATGTGAAGAAAAAATCAAATATTGCCAGCAAAAATTGATGAAATGAGGTAGCAGGCCTAGGTACAGAAATTTGTCGACATACAAGAGGGTCAAAGTCGAGCATTGAGCATGCTCGAGATATGAAACAATTTTAATAGTCCAATAAATCAAATCACCACATGGTTTTCTTAATTTTGTTAAATTTTTTGATCATTTTTTTAATGACTTAATAAAAATATATTCTAGGCTGGACAATTGAGTTGAAATCCAAATTTTTATGAGATTTTTAGAAAGATGCATGTGAAGAAAGTGGATCGTCAGTTTGTTGACAACAAGTCTCAGATGATTGCTGTAAGAACTTGTTATATTAGTAAGATTTTATAATATTATAGTACATTTTGAAAATTGTTTGGAATGCAAAATATTTATTTTATTTTTGTATACCTAGAATAATTTTTTTCTCTATTTTATATCAGGACCTAATGGAGGAATGTGTGACAGCTGCTCATCAACAAGTTGAGGGTTCTATAGATCTTCAACCAAGTGACTATGATACTATTTATTTGAAGGCCTTAGGAGGGCGTAAGAAGCATCAAGTGTACGGAATCGGCACAAAGGGAGTGGCATTTTATTGTAGCAGTCATGCTTCTAATTCATCTGTCTCAACAAAGGTGGATGAGGCAGTCGAACAACAAGCAATGGAAACAAATGAACGTATTGTAATTATGGAGACTGAAATGAAAATGAAGGATGAGGAGATATCTCATTTGAAAAAAGAAATATATGAATTTAAAGAACAAAAGGATGAGCAGTATACTAATTTTATAGAGGAAATGCATGATGAGATGAAAGAAATTAAGAATGTAATTCAACAGTAGATATCCTATATGGAGTCAAGTTATCGGCATTGGTGCAAAAAATAGCATTCCGAGATCCAGTTGCGAAACCTCGCAGGAGAGGATAGCATTCCCTATAATTATAAGGATGATTTCATATGAGAATTATTTCTGAACTAATATTTATTTTTGTTTATCTATAGCAAATAATTATAATTTTTTTTCTAGGTTTCAGTTTTTTTATTCTAGTTTAGTTTTTTGCTTTTCAGATTAACCTAATTATGAATCTTTGCAGGACACATTATCTGAAACACAAGAAAAAATTCTAATCCAGAGCATTCAGACATTGCCATGGTCCTTCCAATGCTTGGGTCCCATATTTACCGATTTCAGTTTTATCAAGAGGGATAACTTATTTTATCTTTATTATTCCTAAAACATTTTATTTTTACACTCTCTTTTTCTCTAAATATAATTGATAGACATCCTTTGGATTTTTGTTAAAGCTAGATGACAATAAACATTAATTTGTGTTTGTTCATTTCTATAATAATTGTATATGTGTGTGTGTGTGTGAATATGTTTGTGTGTCTCCGAATTTTTTGGGTTGAGTTTTAGCCTATTATAGGTAAGTAAAGCTAATATTCAGCAACAAAAGTAGCAGCAATGGCAGTAGCAGCGGCAGCAGCAATGGCAGTGGTGGCAGCAATGGCAGCAGCAATGGCGGTGGTGGCAGTAGCGGCAGTGGCGACGGCAATAGCGGCGGTAGCCGTGGTAGCTACGGCAGCAATGAAAGCGGTGACAGAAGTGGCGGTGGTGGCAACAGCGGAAGAAGCGGGAGCAGTGGCGGCGACAGTAGCTGCGGTAGAAGCACCAGCGGAGGCGTAGCTGCATCAATGGTAGCAGGCCAGCGGAGGCAGCGGCGACATCGGAGGCAGCAGCGGCATCAGTGCCAGTGGCAGTAGCAGCGATATCAGTGCCAGTGGCAGTAGTAGCAACATCAGTGCCAGTGATAGTAGTAGCGGCAACACCGATAGTGGCGGAAACACAGGCAGCACCGACAATGGCAGTAGTAGCTGCAACAGGTGTCACGGTGGCATCGGTGACAGCAATGGCAGCAGCGGCACCAGTAGCGGCAGTGGCTGTGGTAGCGAGAGTAGTGGCAGGAGCGTCAATGACAATGGGAGTAGCAATAATGGAAACAAATGCAGTATATACGTACGTATATAGTCAGTATATACGTACATATAATACCGTAGTATTTTATGAATATATATACTGAGTATATTTGTACTCAGTATATACACACACATAATACTATAGTTTTTATGTACATATACTGCAATAATATATGTACGAATGAAATGCCAGTATATATTTACATATATACTGCAAAATTATATATTGATCAAAACATAACTTTTTTTAATTTAATTTGACTGAGTTGTTTAAATTTCTTGCAGATATGATACCACATTGTTCCTCATTCAAAGCTTGTATAAATGATGAGATTTTTCACTAGACATTTCGTGTCATGACTCGGACAGCTTTGTTGTAGTAGAAAAATGGTGATCGAAGGAATAGAGGGTGAGAAATCAATGTCAATAAATGGATATATTATATTTTATGCACTATCGGTAGATACATTGATGAATAAGATATAATAAAATTTTATTTTTTTTTGTTTCAATTATGTAAAATATTGAATTAGAATAAGTTATTAAATGATTTTATTTATTGTTTATTATAAATTATTTATAGGTTCATTTTTTTTATTCAATTCGATTTTAAAAATATTAATTTATTTAATTAAAAAATTTTAAAATAAATTAAATTCTGAAAATAGTTTTGAAATTAAAATAGCTAGGGAAATATCCAAGTCACAGCACGTAATGTCTAGTAAAAAATTCCATCACTTTTACAAGCTTTGTATGGAGAACAATGCAGTATCATATCATAAAGAAATATAAACCACTCAATCAAATTAAAAAAAAGTTGTATTTTTATTAATATATAATTATGCAGGATATATGTAAAAATATACTAGCATTTCGCTCATACATATATTACTACAGTATATGTACATAAAAATAACAATATTATGTGTACATATATAATTAGTACAAATATACTCAGTATATATGTACATAAAATACTGTAGTATTATATGTACTTATATACTGAGTTATACGTACGTACATACCTCATTTGTTTATGTTGCTGATGTTCCAGTTGCTACTGCCACTCCACCACTGCCGCTCCTACCACTATTGCCGCTCTAGCCACTGCTGCCACTGTCGCTACCACTGCCAATGCCACTGTAGCTGTCGCCGCTCCTGTAGCTGCATGTGCTACCATCACTGCCGTCGATGCCGCCACTGTCACTGCCACCACTGCCGGTGTCGTAGCCACCACCGCCGCTACCCCACTAAGCCACTGCCACTGCATGCTGTTGCTATCGCCTCTATCGTTGCCTCCACTGATGCCACTCCCGCAGCTGTCACTACCTCTCTGCAACCACTACCATTGCAGCCACTACCTTCACCGCCGCTGCCACCACTGCCACCACTGTCGCTACCACCATTGCCACTGACACTGCCGCCATTGCCACTGCCACCACTGTTACCGCTGCCATCACTACAACTACTGCCACTATTGCCGCTACTACTGCAATTGATAATAGGCTTTTACATACCTATAATAGGCTAAAACTCTACCCAAAAAATTTGGAGACACTCAAACATATTCATAGATATGTAAAAATAGTTATTATAAACATGAACAAATACATATTTAAGTTGATTTTCATACAGCTTCAATAAAAATTTAATTAAATAATTTAATATTTTTATATTAAATTGAATAAAAATAGATTATAAATAAAAATTTTAAATTAAACAAAAAAAATTTATTTAATACCTTATTATAATACAATATATTAAATAACTAAAACAAAAAAAATAACAAAATTATATTATATCTTATAAATCAATGTATATACTGACAGTGCATAAAGTATAATCTATTCATGCATTGATGTTGTTTTCTCTTTCTCCGCTCATTCGATCATTAACATTCTACTATGTAAAAGCTGTCTGAGTCATGGTGCGTCATGTCTGTTGAAAAATCTTTTCACTTATACAAGCTTTGTCTAGGAAACAATGAGGTACCATATTAGTAAGAAATTTAAACAACTCAATCAAATCAAAATAAATAAAAAATGATGTTTTGTTAAATATATATTACTGCATTAAATATGTACATATAAACTATAGTATTATGCGTACATATCTGCCGAGTGCATATATACTCAGTATATATGTTCATAAAATGCTCTAGTATTATATGTACATATATATTGACTATTTACGTACGTATATTCCACATTTGTTACCTTTGCTGCTGCTCTATCTGTAGCTGCCACTCCTGCTGATGCTGCTACCACTCCTTCCATAGCCATTGCCCCTACTACCGGTGCTATTTCCGCTGCTACTGGTGATGCCACTATTACCGGTGCTACCACCACTACTAGTACTGCCGCTACTGGTGCCGCTGCCAGAACTACTGATGTTGTCACCTTTACCAGAGCTGCAGATGTTGCTGGTGCCACCGCCACCTCATCTGTCGCTGCTTCTAATTTCACCCCTGCCTCTAATGGTGCCACTGCATCCACTATCGTCGTTTCTACTGAAATCGCTGCTGCCTCCACTGCCTCCAATGCAGCCACAACCACTTCTACCACACCCATCACTACTACCCCCGTTCCCGCTGCCACCGCTACCATTACCGCTGATGCTACCATTGCTATCACTGCTGAAAATAGGCTTTTACATACCTATAATATGCTAAAACTCTACCCAAAAAATTTAAAGACACAAACATATTAACAGATATATAAAAATAATTATTATAGATGTGAACAAACACAAATTAAAGTTGATTGTCATAGTGTTTCAACAAAAATCCAAAAAATGTCTAGCAATTATGTTTAGAGAGAAAGAGAATGCAAATATACAATGTTTTAGGAATACTAAAGATAAAATAAGCTAATCCTACTTTTGATAAAGCTAAAATCAGTAAATATGGGATCCATTCATTGGAAGGACCGTGACAATGTCTGAATGCTTTGAATCATAATTTTTTCGGGTGTCTCAAATTATGTGTCCTACAAGGATTCATAATTAAGTTAATCAGAAAAGCAAAGAACAAAACCAGAATAAAAAAATTCAAACCTGCAAAAAAAATATCATAATTATTTGCTACACATAGACAAAAATAAATAACAGTTCAGAAATAATTCATATACGAAATCATTCTCATAATTTTAGGGAATGCTAACCTTTCCTACGATGTTTTGCAGCTGGATATCGAAATGCTATATGTTGTGCCAATGCCGCTAACTATGACTCCATATATGGCATCTGCTATTGCATTACATTCTTAATTTCTTTCATCTCATCATTCATTTATTTTATTTCTTGCATTTCTTCTATCAAATTAGTATACTACTCATCCTTCTGTTCTTTAATTTCATATATTTCTTCCTTCAAATGATATATCTGCTCATCCTTCAATTCTTTAATTTAATATATTTCTTCCTTCAAAAGAGATATCTCCTCGTCATTCCTTTTCATTTCTGTCTCTATAACTATAATACATTCATTTGTTTCCATTGCTTATTGTTCGGCCAACTCATCCACCATTGCTGAGATAGATGAATTAGAAGCACGACTGCTACAACAAAATGTCACACCCTTCGAGTTAATTCCATACATTCACTGCTTCTTACGACCTCCTATGGTCTACAAATAAATAGGATCATAGTCACTTGGTTGAAGATCCATAAAACCCTCAACTTGTTGATGAGTAGCTGTCACACATTCCTCCAATAAGTCATGAGATAAAATAAACAAAAAAAAACTATTCTAGATATAAAAAAATAAAATAAATATTTTGCATTCCAAACATTTTTCAAAATGTGCTGTAGTATTATAAAATCATTATAATATAACAAATTCTTACAACAATCATCTAAGACTTATTGTCAATAAACTGACCATCTACTTTCTTTGCATGCATCTTCCTGAAAATCTCATAAAAATTTGGATCTCGACCCAATTCTTTAGCCTATAATATATTTTTATTAACTCACAAAAAAACAAATGATCAAAAAATTTAACAAAATTAATAAAACCATGTAGATATTTGATTTATTGGACTATTAGGACAACCACAAAATATATAAATGTTTAAAATATTAAAATTGTACCAAATCTTGAGCGTGCTCAATGCTCCACTTTGATCCTCCAGCATGTCGACAAATTTATATCCCTAGTCTAGCTACCTCATTTCGTTGATTTTTGCTAGAAATATCTGATTTTTTCTTCACATCTAGCTCCTCCCAATACTTAAGCTACTCAAGCCAGTCATCTTCGGATATAAAATTAGGCATTTCTTTCATTTTCTTCAATTTATGGACAAAATCAGAAAACCATTGAGCAGCTTTGATCTCCCATAATGACATTATCTTTCCATCAAATTTGGGTGTTGATCTGAACTAATTATATATATTTATAATCACAAATGAATTTATATTAGAAACAAGAACATAATTATTTAATTTTTGAATAATAACCAACATAATAGTTAAACAATTAGATAATTATTTTTCAATGCTTTTGTTTTGTTATTTTTACTTGAAAGTCATTAAAATAAGACTCTTTTGTTGATTCAGAAACTTTCTTCTAGGAGAATGCTTTAGAATCAATCATTTTCTTGTAAGACTTTGTAATTATAGTAAAATACTTGTATGATAGAATAAAAGTGTACAAATAAATAAATAACATTGAAAACAAAAAAATCATAACAATATAAAAAACCATTGACAATAACATCAACAAAAATTCTTCTAGTCATTTTTACATATTTCTTTTAGCTCCCATCCACAATCTCAATTTCTAACTTTGCACTGACTACAGAGAAAGGCACATCATTTGATGATATCGTTGGTTTTGTAAATGGGGAAACTATCGGTGTAAAATGTGATGTAGAAGATAGAGATAGATCAAAAGTGTGGGTAGAAAGCACTATGGGTGGTGAGCTTTCATCTAATAAATGTGATAGTAGAGGTCTCAATGATAGTGATAGTGATAGAAATAAAGATGGTGATTGTGATGTTGAAGTCTGGATAGGGTGGCTATGAGATGGTACTGATTCTGCAACATGATATAACATACTAGATGAATTTGGTTCATTTCTGTGTCCACATCCACTTCCATCATGGCCACGTAATTTAGTAGGCATCTGCTGAATAAAATAAAACATAGAACAAATAATAGAGATATAATGAATAATCATGTATTTTAGAATAAAACACACCAATAGATTTCAACAAAATATAATAGTTTAATTTTATAATATAATTATAACAATTTAATTATCAGAATAACTATCATCCTCCAATGCATCTTCTAATATTTCATCTGATTTTGATATAAGTTCGAACTCATCTTCAGATAGAAATTGATCATCTTCAATTTTTATTATGCCACCATTTGAGTCACATAAATTTTTTGGATCTTCATCTATATTCACAGGCTCAATATTATTTATGCCATCTTTCTGGAATGTCAGTGCAATATCTAAGTCTACACTTCTTTGTTGCGAAGTTGGTACTTCAAATTTTGATCGAGCTTTGATTTTGAAAATCACCCACCATTCACTCTTATCACGAGATAAACTCAGATATGTATAATAATATACTTGAGTAGCTTGAACTGCCATAATAAATAGATCATATCGATTATATATATGTTTATGGTTGACATCCACTAGCTTATAATCCAAATGAATCTTTATGCCCACATTTCATGTTGGATCAAACCACTCACACTTAAATAATACAATCCTGTTATTTTTGAGTCCAGGATACTCCAACTCAATAACTTCTTTGAGTTGGCTATAATAATCAATCTCATCTACACTATAACTTAACCCTTTAATGCATACACCACTATTCATTGTTGTTTTAGAAGAACCATGCCTGATTGTGTGAAATTTATATCCATTAAAAAAAATACCCAGGATAGGTTGTCACATATCTAAAAGGGCCTTTACTTAGATTCTGAATAAAAATATTTGAATCTCCATTTGAAGGATCAATTTCCTATGACATAAATTAAAAAAATGATATTAACAAATAAGAGATACTAATAAATTAAATAATTCAAAATTTTAAAACTTAATAATTCTCACATAATATTTGAACCAATTCACAAATTTAGTTTCTAGCATATATTAGACATCATTGCTAAAAATTACTGGTTGCATATATTTTAACTGCTCAACATAAATACTGCACAAATATAAAAAGTGATAAAAAATGTATATCAATTTATAATAATTTTTATTAAAGATAGAATTAAACTATGATTATACCTGCACCCATTATGTGTATACACACTCAATATATGGTGCAACCTCTTCACAATTAAGTAAAACATAGATTCAGATTACTTTGTACTCTTCATCTGTCATACATCTTTTCATTGCTCTTCCAAATACTCTTCCATAGTGCTTTAAGATAGATAGTTTGTCCACAGAATCTTCTTCCATCATATGACCTTCATCATTCCGAGGCATTTTTCTATTTTTTGTATTGACATGATCCTCAAAATAATATGAACAAAATAATTATGCTTCTTCTACTAAATATGCTTTACAAATTGAACCTTCAACTTTTGCCCTGTTTCTAACATTTAATTTCAACTTGTGAAGATACCTACAACCATAGTGTTTGGTTTCAATTATATTAAATTACAATATTACTTTATGTACAAAAAAATAAAATACAACAAATTATATGCATTTACCTCTCAAAAGGATATATCCACATGTATTACACTGGCCCTGCTATCCTTGCTTCATATGCCAAATAGACCGACAAATGTTCGATTGAGTCAAAAAAACTTGGTGGTAATATCCATTCAAGCTTACAAATAATAAGTGGAATGTCATTCTCCAGCCTCACCATATCTTCTATTGTGATTGTGGTAGTAGTCAGCTATTTGAAAAACAAACTAAGTTCTGTAAGGACCTTCCAAACACTTAGAGGAAGTACTTAATGGAATGAAATTGGTATTAATCTCTGCATAAATACATGCCAATCATGACTTTTCATTCCAAATAACTTAATATTCTTTATATCCATGCATCTACCCATATTTGACACATATCCATCAGATAATTTCAAATTTTTAACCCATTCACACAATATCTATTTTTCCTTCTTATCAAGTGGGTAGCAAGCTTTAGGAAATTTTCTTGTTGCCTCATTCAGATTCAATTCATGATGCCGACAGTAATCATTCAGCTCTTGTCTTGATTTTAAAGTGTTTTTTTTTGTTTTTACATCTACATTAAGGATAGTGTTGAAAATATTGTCGAACATATTTTTTTCAATATGCATTATATCTATGTTATAACAAATTAAATTGGATTTCTAATAGAGAAAGTCCCAAAATATACTACGTTTCCTCCGGCCAAATATTTTTTCTATTGATCCATTACTTCTAGTAGCATCCTTTTCAGTTACATTCTTCAAACCCAAACTCTGAATCTCTGTCATAATATCATCTCCTGAATGAACTACTGGTGCAACTATCATCATAGTTTTATTTTTTCGAAATGTAGTTCTATTTCTTCGAAATGGATGATTCGTAGGTAGAATGTTACGATGTTTATCAAACCATGACTATTAACCACTAAATTTGAGGGTAAATACATTAGAATTTTTCATGCAATACAGGCATGTGAATCATCCTACAGTACTCCAGCCAGACAACATTGAATATGTAGGAAAGTCACTTAGCATCCAAATAAGGGCTACCCGCATAATGAAATTTTCCTTCTTTGAGATATCATATATATCAATGCCACCATTCTACAAATGATTTAACTCTGCAATAAGATACTATAAGTAAACATCTAGCATGTCTTTCAGATTTTTTGGCCCTAGAACCAATATTGACAAAAACATATAGTTCTCCTTCATACACAACCACAGGGGTAAGTTATAATGTGTCACTATCACTAGTCATGTTGAATACTATTGTCCAAATTGCCCAAATTACTGAAATCCATCAGTGTAGAGACTCAACTCACATTTCGACTTACAGCTATAAAATCTTGATGTATATAATTAAAATGCTTCCAAGCATGTGAATCTAATGGATGACACATTACCCCTTCTTCAACCTCATGCTCTGAATGCCACCTCATATCATTTACCATAGCATTTGATGCATTTAGTCTCTATTATTGTGGAATTAATGGAAAATAATACATCTTCTTAAATACAACCTTCAATTTTTTTTGCGTATCTACAACACGAGGTACCTTCCTAAATCGAGGATGATCACAAAATATAAATATAATTAAATCACTATCACCACCTCAATATAACATACATCCATTTAAACAATAATCAATTTTTTCAACTGGTAGACCCATACCTCATAGTAACTTCTTATTGTTGTAAAAGTTGTTAGTGATCTAATTATTATCCGTAACAATCTCTTTCATCAGTTCTGTCATGATCAAATAATTTCTCACACATATGATTTTCTGACTTAATGCTCATAAGTCGAGCGACAAGTAATAATTGCGAAAGTGTCTTAAAACTAGGCAATAACTCTTTATCTACAACTTTAAGCAATTCATAAAATTTTTGAGCTTAACTTAGGTTGTTCATCCATATAATCAATATTGAAGTCAGCACCAGTAGCTTCCGTGATCATTCTATGGTATGTGTTTGATGATTCTTCACCACAAGCAAAGTTTCAGTATCCTCATTTTGATCGATGTTCAGAGCCTTTGTACTTTCTCTATTAAAAATCCAAACAAAATAATTTGGCACAAAGCCATATTTTGGCAAATGGTATCTTTTAGTGTTTGAATCACATAAAGGGATATTTTGACACTTGTGATGATTACTGGACACTTTACTTTTTTTTCCATCCATCCATCTCGATTGACTACTTGAAATATTGATGAAAGTTTCATGCTCACTCAAAAAATCTTTATTCAAAATCCATTAATAAACCTTATCTACAACCACTGACGATCTGAACTCATTTTGCCCAATTCTATTTACAAAAAATAATGATCAATCATTATTTTGAATTAAACATTCTATTACTTTAAAATATACTAATAACTAAATAAAATTACTTATAGATGAATATTTAAAAATTAAATATCATGAATATCGAGGCAATGCATTTGTAGAATCTACATGAATAGATAAAGCCATTTTTAGCACAATAAAGATTAATAGATATCATAGTAATACTAACTAAAGAAAGAAAAATATGATAATGCACAAGAAAGGAAAGCAAAAAAGAAAGAATTTAAAGTTTGGAAGGGGAGAGGGGTAGAGAGAGAGATATATAGAGAGAGAAGGTGGGGATAGAGAGATGGGTAGTGAAATGAGGAGATGGGGGGAGAGAGAGGGGGAGAGAGGAGGGAGAGAGGGGGGGAGAGAAATGGTTAAAAGGAGAGAGAGGGAGAGAGCGAGGGAGGGAGAAAGAGGAGAAAGAGGGGGAGAGGGGGGGAGAGTGATAGAACAAGCAAGAAATGAGAGCGAGAAAGAAAGTAACAAGAGAGTGTGTGTGACAAAGAAAAAATAGGAATAGAGTGACAAAAAGAATTAGAGAGGGAGATAGAGACACATAGAGAGTGGAGTGTTAGAATAAAGAATTATATAGAAGAGAATAAAATTTCTTATGTATAAACCTATCAAATATTACATCTTCTGTAATACATAAGTTCATATTTGAGCATGAGGCCCAATGTCTAGGATTAGGTAAGAGAATGATTCTTATTTGTATTATATCATATATGATCATGATCAACAGACACTCTCATGCTATGTGCTTACATATTATTGATATTATATCTTTTGTCATTTAATTTCAAGTTATTGAACAAATTAATATTATCCCATATATAATTATATGTTAGGATACGTATAGTAAATGTAGTTATAAATAGTTACATATAGTTAAACATAATATTATATATAGATATATGCATACAAGTAGTCGTAAGTAAATATAAATAAATATATACAAAGTTATAAACAATTATATAGATTCACATATATGTATATATATATATATATATATATATATGTATGTATGTATGTATACATAATTAAAAATAAAGTTATATTTATTTATATAGAGTTATTTATAGTTATAAAAATATTTTATATAGTTATACACATATAGTTAAACATTGTGTTGTATGTTTTTATACATATAATTATAAATATAGTTACATGTGGTTATACATAAAGTTACATGTATCATTAAACTTATATTTATACATGTATGTATATATATATTTTATCATATAATTTCATATATTTATACATATAGTTATGTATAGGTATGGATATACTAAATACATTTTTTATACTAATATATAAAAATGTATATTAAATATATGTTATTAATTATATATTTAAATATAGGTTATACATTAATAATATAGAATTATTTATAGTAATATGTTATTATACATATAATTTATATAGATATAAAAAATAATATATCATTAAACATTTAGTTATATATATATATATATATATATATTCATACTAGTAGTTATATTTAGTTATGCATAAATATATACAAAGTTATAAACAAATATATAGATTTACATATATGTATACATATATTTATAAATAGTTAAAAATATAGTTATATTTAATTATATAAAGTTTTTTTTTGTTTTATAGATATTTATATATAGTTATACACATATAATTAAACATAATGTTGTATGTTGTTACACATGTAATTATAAATATATTTACATGTGGTTATACAAATAGTTACACTTATAGTTAAACTTATATTTATACATGTAGGTATATATATTTATTTATATAATTTTATATATCTTTACATAATTATGTATAGTATAGATATAGTAAAATACATTTTTGAATACTAATATATACAAATGTATAAAAAATATAAGTTGTAAATTATATATTTAAATATAGTTATGTATAAAGCTTTTATAGTATTACATATAATAAGATTCAATCATTTATAATTATATGTTATTATACATATAGTGTATATAGCTATAAATATTTTATATAGTTATACATATAGTTATATATAGATATATTCATACAAATAGTTATATATAAATATATAAAGTTATAAATAAATATATAGATTTACATATATGTATACATACTTACAAATATAGTTATATTTAATTATATAAAGTGTTATATAGTTATATAATTATATATATATATAGTTATACACATATAGTTAAATATAATGTTGTATGTTATTATTCATGTAATTATAAATATAGTTACATGTGGTTATACATATAGGTACACATACAGTTATACTTATATTTATACATGTAGTTATATATATTTATTTATGTAATTTTATACATCTATACATATAGTTATGTATAGGTATAGATATAATAAAATACATTTTTGAATACTAATATATACAAATGTATATTAAATGTAAGATGTAAATTATATATTTAAATATAGTTATGTATGAAACTTTTATAGTAATACATATAGTCAAAGATAATTATTTATAGTTATATGTTCTTATACCTTTGAGATCAAATGGCGAAAAGAAACAAAACAGAAAACAAAAAAGTTCGACTTAAAACAAATGAGAACAATGTAAATGTAGTCTTGTATTTTAGGCTTGCAAAATATAAATATAAATAAATTTGAATCCCCCTAGAAATAGATGATGTCATCCACATAACAGAACAAAACTCAAGCAAAATAGGCAAAGATTAGATCAACATCCAGATATGTCAACAAAGATTGCCTCATCCTGCTAAAATTATTTATGATTTACTGGCAATGTAATTGGAAAGCCAATCAAGACCTTCATAGAGGCCCTCGCTAGAGATAGCACAGGTGCTCTGAATGTGCCAATGGTGTTGGAGAAAAGAGTGAAGTCCTAGCTTGTCAGTAATTTCAGCTGCATTCATCGCATTGAGAAGATATTGCTTATTGGCAAGCACCATCAAAACTGCATCTTGAAGCTTTTCCTCATTTAGCATCATATGCAACTCATCTCTAGCTTCAACTAATAGATCTCTGTCATTACTGTCCACCACAAATATAAGACCTTGGGTATTTTTGGATGTAATCCCTCTAGAAAGGGCAAATCTTGTCTTGTCCCCCAACATCTCACACAGTGAAATTTATGTATTTGTATTTAAAAGTCTCTACATTGAAGATAATAGTAGGAGTTGTGGTGACAATTTCACCAAGCTTCAACTTATATAGAATGGTTGTCTTTTCGCCAGCATCATGAACTAGCATCAAAATCCTCATCTCCTTGTTGGCAAAGAGCTTGTTGAATAACTTTTTGAACGTAAATCCATTTTTTTCCACTAAATCTCAAATCCATTGTCATATGGCAGTATAAAGATCTGATGAGAGAAATAAACAGAATCAATAGACCTCAAGAGATGGTCACCATAGAGGGAGATCAACCTCTATATGTTCTTATACCTATAGTATACATTATTAAAAAAAGAGTTATATATAGTTGAACATATAATTATATATAGATATATTCATACAAGTTGTTATAAGTAGTTATATATAAATATATACCAAGTTATAAATACATATATAGATTTAATTATATGAATACTATATGTATATATAGATACAAATATAATTATATTTAATTATAAAGAGTGTTACATAGTTATACAATGTTTATATATAGTTATACACATATAGTTATAAATATGTTTGTAGTTAATAATATATTTATATATAACATTTTTATAGTTATACATATAGTAAAATACAATTATATATAGTTATATATTATTATACATATGATATATTTAGTTAAAAATATACTTATATAGAATTACTAATATAGTTATAAAATATTATATAGTTAAAAAAATAAGTATATATAATTATAAAAATAGTTGACATAGTTACAAATATAGTTAAATATAATTATGAAGAGTTTTATATAGATATACAAATATTTATAAATAGTTATTAAATACTATGATAACAACACACTATCAAATGCTCAATTGAATTACACCACTATAGAGAAAGAACTTGTATAAACAATCTGTCTTTTGGCAAGTTAATATCATATTTAGTGGGGACCAAAGTCATAGTATATACTAAATATTCTATAATCAAATATCTCTTGAAAAAAAAAAAGATATCAAGCCTAGATTGATTTGATGGATTTTAATATTATAATAGTTTGAACTAGAGATATTAGGTAAGAAATGTACATATAATCAAAATTAAAAATAGTTTATCAAGACTCGAAAAAGAAGATAGAAGAGTTGTTGTAGAAGATATTAGATAGATTTTTTTATTTTAATAAATTATAGTATTGAATGAAAATTAAACTAAATGGTAAGTAGTATTGAATGAACTTTATAATTGCAAGTAGTACTCTGATTAAGTTTTGAGGCAAAGTATTATAGATGGGAGATTAGTAGTATCTTGCAATAATTTCACTTTTTGCTTGTGCTCTCACGATTTTGTGGAACATGTTAATAATTATGTGCTAGTATTTTTCTTATCAAAAATAATGTTGATATTTACATATATATGCATAAATATATATGTACAAATACACTGGCCTACACACACACACATTTATATATCCATATACATTACTTTACATTATATATCACAATACATATTTTTGTACTTTTGTATATATTCACACATGTATCTACATTTCAAAGTTGTGTGTATATACTTGTATGCATGCAATACTACTTAACACCCACACAAACACACACATATACCTATGTACGTAATGTATTTTTAAAGTTACACGTGAAAGTATGGTGTGTGTGTGTGTGTGTGTGTGTGTGTATTGTGTGTGTGTGTGTGTGTATGTCTGTGTGTGTGTGGGTATGTGTGCGTAAATGTATTTAAAATTTTATGATTTTTAAAATTTAATTAAAATAAAATAATATATATTGTACGCAATTTATAAAATATTGTAAATTCTTTATATTTAAAATAAATTTTGTGTGTGTGTGTGTGTGAAGCATATTAATGCGTAAAATAAAATTATGAATTAAATATATGAGCTTCTATTTTATTCAATTAGTTGTTTATTTTAATATTTAGATTAAAATAGCTATCATTATACTCATATAAATAAATGAAAATGGCATATTTATAAATTATGTTGTTTTTACAATTATGTTAAAATTAAAATATTGGTCATAAATAGATAATATTGTTTTTGTTTTTCTATATAATTTTTTTATTAAAATATTAATGTAAATGATAAATCTCTACCTATAATTTATTGTTATTAATAAATTTTTAGAAACTTTAAAATTCAAACAATTATAATGTAGAGCATATAAATACATGCCTTTAATGTGTATAAAAAATCAATTATTTCTTTAATTATGTTCAAACAAAATAGATTACCATTTAAATACATGAGTAACATTTTTCTACAAGTTTTTTTTTTTATTTTATTCAAAATATATAAATACCAATATAAATATATGAATTTTTTTTTAAATAATTATTTTTACATTTTTAAAAAATTGAATACATGACCATATTTTTTTTTGGTAATTAATGGATCCATTTTAAACATTATTATTTATACTAATATAATAGATTGCATATTATGAGGTGTAAATTTTATTTTGTAAATAAATTTATTTTTAATGTTTTATCTTTGTAAATTAACACTACACATATATATTTAAAATTTTTATAATATTTATTACACAAACATAATGTTAATTTGTTTTGATATTTACAACAATGAATTTTTAACAAATATATATTTTATTAGAAATCACTTATTATCTAAATGATAATTAAGAGAAACAAAAATACAAACCATAAACATATTAAATCATAATGATTTATACAAACATATAAAATACATTAAAAATACATTTAAGGTTTAAAAAAATTAAATTTTAGTTCCTAAAATATATGGGAAAATGCTAAAGATTTATACAATATAAAAAAATATATATATGAATGAGAATGAATGATATGAATGGATATTAAGGTTTCTGAAGCATGTAGTAATACATGTTGTAGATGTGGTTATATTTACTTTTTCATGTAATTATATATATTTAGACATATGGACTATGTATAGGTAGTGATGTAGATAAATACATTTATATACAATAATACGTGTGATATTCATATTATTTAAAACATTAATATATAGTTATATATAAATGTATAAATCTTTATACATTTAAGTTTCTCAATTCAATAAGTGTATTTAAACATAACTATACATCAATATGCATGTGTGATATAATTCAGAATTTCTATATAAATGTATTTTACTATATCTATAACTATAAAAAAGTATACATAAACATAACTATGTATAAATATAACATATATTTAATATACATATACATACATACATACATCCATACAAACAAACACACACACACACATATATATATATATATGTATGTATGTATGAAATTAATTGATGATAGACACCTTTCTTTTTTTGTAACATTTTGGAAAGTCACTGCATAAAGGTTGATATAATTGTGTGAAGAAGTGGTTAGATGTAACAAAAAAACAAAAGATCACTCTCTGTCATTATTTTTGGCCAACGAGAGACTCTAGTTGGAAAAATAAGATAAATATAGAAATGATATTTGATTAATCATATCTATGTTTTGAAAAATACACCAAGCACCTACATTGAGCTCACCTAGTGGTGTATCACATCACTATATTCCATAGTCTCTTAACATCGACATCTTCCAAGGTCTGAAATATTCAGCCATGGAATTTCACAAATTCTATGTCAAAGAGAATGAGAAAGAGGTTAAAACTAATTCGATCTAACTAGTTTGATTAAAATTGAGTTTGATTTGATTTATTTATTCTAGTTTGATTGAATAAATATATCATTTTATTATTGTTTTGTAATGTTTTATTTTTTTTTACTCTTAAATAATATGTAAAGAAATCTGATTTCAATTTATATGGTTCTGTTTATCATGAAATACTATTAAAAAATTATAAGAAATCTGAAATGATTTCTCCTAACACATAAATAATAAAAAAAATAGTCATATTTAAAGTTGAATCCACCCTTCCACACATGTCAAGTAAAGAGAAAATAATGCAAACCTACAATATGATCAAAATAAATAATGAATATTATGTAAAGAAGAAGTCTCATTTTTGTGGCATAGTAAAAATTGGAGGGGGGGGGGGGGGGTAGAGAGGGTAGAGAGAAAGAGGGAGGGAGAGAGACTTAGAGAGGGTGATAGATGGATAGAGTGAAAGAGAGATGGAGAGAGAGAGAGAGAGAGAGTTGGAGAGTAAGAGAGAGAGAGATGGAGAGCGAGAGAGAGATAGACATAGATGAGAGAGA
>JAREIK010000977.1:202500-363526 GCA_029783825.1 Sapria himalayana | reverse complement strand
GATGGATAAGAGAGAGATGTAGAGAAGAGATGGAGAGAGAGAGAGAGAGAGAGGAGATGGAGAGGGAGAGAGAGTGAGCAATAGAGTATTGCCTATTTATGAAAGAAATGATGCATTTCACTAATGGGTATTTTGTGAAAATTAGTAAGAGATCAAGCAAGACATTTCCTAGTAATGGTTGAATAGCAAAGGACTAAAAAATTTATATAAGAAATCATGATAATGGATGAACTATAACTTGTGGGAAAAAATTAACCGAAGCTTAGAAAAATAATTGCATAATTTATAAGCAATATAGTAATGTTTGAATAATTTCCAGCATCCCATTGAAGAAATAAGACATGAAGAGTTATTTTAGATTAACTCACGCGGGTGTGATTGTTGCTTAATATACTACTAAGGTTGAGAACTTAGTAAAATCTATTTTCTAAATTATGAATAACAATGAAAAAAAAATTGACCTTTTTGGAAAATGGTTGAGAATTGATTTCAGATGTTGATATTTATGAAGCAATCATATATGAGAAAGATAAAGTTTTGTAATTATTTAAGAATAAGAGCATAGACAATCCAAGATAGTGAAATATGTGAAGATCAAGTTAGTGAACTGAAGAGGTTTTGCACCTTGGACTCCAAGGATAGCTTGCAAAGTATGTGAAGGAATGTAATTGTGTGCCCAAGTGAATGATTTTTCAAACACCCACAATTTTATAGTTGTGGTGCGAGAATTCATATATATTCTAATTTCTCAAAAAAAGAAAGTAGAAACACAAGACATAAAGCACTCTTGAAGATTAGTAGATATATTAGATTGTAATTTAACACCATAATTTTATTTAACAATCAAAAAGAACCTAGAAGGTGATCCTTCAATGCTGATTGTAATTTAGATTCACATAACTAACAATCAATTAATAGATATATTAATCAAGAGCAACATATTTTACAATGGATCCAGAATATGCCTTGTGTTTTAGTCATGAATTTCAACTAGTGTCATATTAAAGACCTATGGAAAGGAAAGTAATAATTTATGTTTTGTGTTTTTGGAGAAACACAATGCACAAAACACTCTTACAATATCTTTGAACTAGAAGCACCATATTCACTTATATCTAATATATTTTTGGAGAAAATGAGAGTGGTTCAAAAAAAAAAATTAGAAGACTTCTATATTATTTCATTTCATCTACATATGCAATTTACTCATCTCAAATAGTTAATTAGTATATGCTATTATGAAGTAGGAAGGAATTAAATTTTGATATGTTAGCCCTAGAATTATATGGGTCTGATGTTATTCTAAGAAGGAAGTGGTGGTCAAAATAAAATACCAAAGTTTTTTTTATTTTTTTTATTTTTTTTATATATTTTTTGTTTTATTTTTTTGTTTTTTTTTATTTTTTGTTTGTTTTTTATTTTTTTATTTTTTTTATTTTTTTTTCAATTTTTTTAATTTTTTTTAATTTTTTTAATTTTTTTAATTTTTTAATTTTTTTAATTTTTTAATTTTTATAATTTTTTAATTTTTTTAATTTTTTTAATTTTTAATTTTTAAAATTTAATTTTTTTTTAATTTTTTAATTTTTTTTTATTTTTTATTTTTTTTATTTTTTTTATATTTTTTTTATTTTTTTTTTATTTTTTTTATTTTTTTTATTTTTTTTTATTTTTTTTATTTTTCTTATTTTTCTTTTTTTTTTTTATTTTTTTTTCTTTCTTTATTTTTTTATTTTTTTCAACTTTTTTTAATTATTTAATTTTTTAATTTTTTAATTTTTTTTTATTTTTTTTTTATATTTTTTATATTTTTTATATTTTTTATATTTTTTATATTTTTATATTTTTTATTTTTTTATTTTTTATTTTTATTTTTTTATTTTTTTTATTTTTATTTTTTTTATTTTTTTTATTTTTTTTATTTTTTTATTTTTTTATTTTTTTATTTTTTTTATTTTTATTTTTTTTATTTTTTTATTTTTTTATTTTTTTTATTTTTTTTATTTTTTTTATTTTTTTTATTTTTTTATTTTTTTTATTTTTTTTATTTTTTTATTTTTTTTATTTTTTTTATTTTTTTATTTTTTTTATTTTTTTATTTTTTTATTTTTTTATTTTTTATTTTTTTATTTTTTTATATTTTTTATTTTTGCATATTTTCTATTTTTGCATATTTTTTATTTTTGCATATTTTTATTTTTGCATATTTTTTATTTTTTTATTTTTTTTATTTTTTTTATTTTTTTTATTTTTTTTATTTTTTTTATTTTTTTTTATTTTTTTATTTTTTTTATTTTGTTTAAAAAATTTTTTTATTATTTTTTTTGTTTATTGTTTTATGTTTTTTAACTTTTTATTTGTTATTTTTTTTTATTTTTGTATTTTTATTTCTTTTTTATTTTTTCTATGTTTATCTTTTTTATTTTGCATAATTTTTATTTTTTTTATTTTTTATTGTTTTTTTTCATTTTTTTTCAATTTTTTTTACTTTTTTTATTTTTTTTTCTTTTTTTTACTTTTTTTGTCTTTTTTGATTTTTTTATCCATTTGTTCTATCTTTTTTATTTTTGCCTATTTTTCTTTTTGCATATGTTTTATTTTTGTTTATTTTTATTTTTTGTCACATCCCATCGTTTTGTTATAATCCAGGTTTTAAATTAGTTAATAATAACATTTATAATATTAATGAAAGATATAATGATTTCTTATATCCTCTATGTTACATATGGGAGCTGTTAGAGTTTTATATAAATGAAATAATGAATGATTAGCCAATATGATAAATAAATCTTGTAAAATTAAATATGTTGAAACTATTTTGCTGGGAAGAATCTTAGTAAATATATTTTTTGACAAATTATCTATATTTATGATTTATTTATAATAATAATGAAAAACAAATATCTTATTCTTAGAATTAATGAATTGTTTGATTAGTTGGATATAATAAAGCATTATGTAAAATCGATTTGTGATCTAATTATCATGAAACAAAAATTAAATAATCTTCTTTTATGAAACACATGTGCCAAAATATAAAACAGATATAAGTGGTCGATATATTTAATGCCAAAATGGGGGGGGGGGGGGGGGGGGGGCTCCACCCCCCATTTTTGTCAAAAAAAGATGCATTACTTCCTTTTTTTGGTTTATTATTTTTCTAGCATAGATCAACATATGATAAGCATTGAGATTTCAAAAGTATATATTTCTTACATCAATTGCATTCACCTAATTCATAGTGAATAAGAGAGAAAAATAGAAGAGCCCATAATATAGGTTAGCTTGTGATGAACAATGTAAATTTTGTATTTCATTTAATATATATATATATATATATTCACTTTCATAAATCTAAAAAATAAGAAATCAAGTTATTTTCAACAATTGATATTGGAGGTTTAGGTTGTGCATTAAGACACCCCATTGGGCGAAGTTACTATTGATGATAATAATGAATTTAATAAATAGTAAATATTTTGCAGACAATATCAGCATGTCAAAAGAGGTGTTCTCAATTCTCATACACAGTGTTTTGCAAGAATTGTCTAGAAGACATGTTTTGTAGATAGTAATGAATGCATATGAAGGAAAAATGAAAAAAAAAAAAATATGGAATAAAATTTGGATTCTAGAAAATATAGATGGAGGATTATATATACTAGAAAAATCTATATCAACCCCTTCTGAGAAAAAAGATAGAGTCTATGAAGAAAGAAAAGCACATACTAGCACTTGAAATTATCTGAAATATGATATCTTACCAACTTACTTTCAATATAAAAAATGAGAAAAGCATAGTAAGGCTTACGAAGGCTCTTGCTAGTATATTCGAAAAACTAATTGATGCTAAAAAAGTGCACATGATGAGGTGTTTTTTTAATTTAAAGTTGACAGAAAGCACATCATTGACCCAACAACTCAATGAAGTCAACACAATCACAAAATTAAGTTCGTTTGGTATTGAAGTCAATGATGAAGTATGTGTATTGATACTTATGTGTTCTCTATCAAAAATTAACGTATTACATTTATATTTATGCATAGTTCATTAATAACTAATAAATTGAAATTCGATGATGTTCATGATCTAATTCTTAGCAAGGATATTCATTAGAGATAGACAAGTGAAACATCAACCTCTTTAGAATTATATACGAAGTTAATTGAAAGAAATTCAACCAAGAAAAAATGTCAAAGCAAATCAAAGAACAAGAGGACTAAATCTAAGAATCATTGTTATTATAATAACTCAAAGACCATTAAGTTTTAAAATTATAGATAGACAAGACACTACAAAAATCAATACAAGTGTTAGTTATTTTATAGTATGGTAAAATATTTCACAAGTATATGAGTTTAATAAGTAATAAAGTTAACTCTATGAATCTGGATTATCATTTCATAGATATTGATTATTTGGATTAATTATCAAAGTTTCTTCATTATCTAAGCTTACAATAAGTAAATAGAAACTATTTACTTATTGTAAGCTTAGATAATGAAGAAACTTTGATAATTAATCCAAATAATCAATAGCTATGAAATGATAATCTAGATTCATAGAGTTAACTTACAATAAGTAAATAGTTTCTAGTGTTTACTCAAGTAAACAATTCTATGGTTAGCTTACAATAAGTAAACAATTCTACATCTACTCACGCATATTGGTAGAACTTCTCGAACCCATCAAAAAGTCATCAGCATCAATTCATATAAAAAATAATGTATGTCAGATGAGGTGGATATCTTATATATTTTAATCCAGTATTAATCATATTGATAGTCAATGCTAGGTTATCTATAAGGGAGCCTATGCGACATTTAATTAAACCTAGTAATTAAAGTATAGTCAAATATATACATGTATTTAATGTCTTGTAAATTAGTATCACTATACATAAAACCTATTACATTTTTATTTGAACTAATTGAAAACCGGTCAATAAATGTTTACAGATATTAATTTGACATTAACAAATATTAATGCCACTATACTTTAAATTTACAAATATTAAATACACTCTTATATTTTTATAAAAGTGTGCATTTTTCCCTATACATAAAGCCATGTATAAAATATAGTTTATAGATATTAATTTAATTATACTTATTGGGTAGGCATGACATTATGGAATAATAGATATTTTCATAATGCAAATTTATTAGACGTGTATTTCATAATAATGACTTACAAATTTCAAATATACTTTATTAAAAGCCTATCATAAAGTTAGAATAACTTTATTTATGTATAATATGTATATAATGTTATATGTATAATACTAATTATATTTGAAATACACAAAATGTATATCGAATGTATCATATATAGAATTATGATAGATATGTATAGATATATATATATATATATATATTAAATATATGTTGTTATATTTATATATAGTTATGTTTGTGTATACTATTTTTATATTTAGAGGTATAATAAATACACTTATATATTTGTGTTATATGCACACTGCCCAACACAACACACCCATTTTGTTATTAAACTAAGAAAAACAGAATACGATCGAGTGGAAAAAAAGGAAATTAGGTCGGCATACCTACTGTGCACCATCAACATCCACACAATGAGAACATAATATATCACAAATGCATTAGGTATGTATACGAATAAGTTTATATAAGCAATCCAAGCATACAATGGTGATTAAAGAAGAAGAATTTCGGAAAAAAAATTAACAGAATCAATACGCAAACTCTTTCATTAAGATAATCGATGAAGAATTAGGGTAAAAAACGTACCTTAAATCAATAACAAATTATTGCTTAATCTTCGAATATATTTAGTGCGTCAGTGTTGAGAGAAAGGAGGACAGCGGAAGACTTCCATTGCTTAATCTTTGAAAATGTTTAGAGTAGTCTTTGGAGTCTCGACAAAATAAACATTAAATAACAAAAAATATATATTTCCAAAATATTTATATTTTTAAATATAAAAAACATTAAATAAATATTATAATCTATATATATATATATATATATTATATATTATTATATATATATAAAAAAAAGAGTCTTTTATTTACTATCAAAATTTTTTCAACATAATTAAACAAAAATATATACCATACAATTTTTTATTATAATATTAATTAAGCAATAAATATATAAACAATTTAAAAAAATTATATGTTTAGCCTTATAAAAAACATATCAAATAGTTACAAAATTAACAAACTTCATATATAAAGACATACATGAAAAGATGATTTGCCTTCTAGCTACTCTTCTAAGAGTTATAAATGCTGTTAATGTTAAAAAATATATAAAAATTTATATTTTATGTTTATACATCTTTAAGAATTCATAATACTAATTTTTATGAAGATAATATGTAATAATTTTAAAGGCATAAATGTCATATTATTTGATATCATTAATAATTTTTAAATTTCAAAAAATTACTTAAAGTGATAAGATAATTAAAAAAAGATATATTAATTATTTTAATAAAGATCGAATGTTAAAAGTTAATAGAAAAAATATTATTAAATTATTTAATTCTTATAAATTTTAGTAGGGGCAACATCTATGTATTTATTTTTAAATATTAATTTATTTTCTTTTAACTTTAATGAAAAAAATATATTTATATTATATTTCAAAATTTTCAAATTTTGTATTAATTATTTTTTTAAAACTTTTTTATAATCATAAATTTTTTTACTAATAATAATATTAATATTTAATAATTTATTCGTTAATTCAGATATTTTTGAAAAATTTTATATTTTATCATACAATGAATTAATTTATATTTATATTAGTAGAAATATTAATGTATGGTAATTTAAATTTTAAAATATCAAAAAAAATTATTATACTTATTGAATTAATTATTTAATTTTACTTTAAAATAAATTTTTAAGTTTCTTAATTAAAAATTCTAAAAATTTTTTTGTAAATTTTTTTAAAAAATTAATACATCATAAAAATAGTTATTTTAGTCATTATAAATATAATTTTTTTTTGTATTTTTATATTTTTAAATTATTTATTTATAATATCATTATTTTAGGATTTTATGAGGAGAATGTAACCCTAAATGATTGCTCATCTATAGACCATTAACAATTTTTAATAAGCAAAATTAAATAAAATATTATAACTAATAATAAATTTTAAAAAATTAAATAATTAAATATTGGCTAGGAAAATTCTGTCGATATGTTTGGTATTTAATTAGCTAGTGAAATTAAGTCACTAAATCAATCGCTATATTCCAAATATAATTTAGCTAGAGAAGTTCCCTCACTAAATTCGTCGATATATTCTAGATTTTATTAGCTAAGGAAGTTACGTCCTAAAATCCATCACTATATTAAAGAAGTAATTGGCTAGGAAAGTTCAGTCGCTAAAATCAATCTTTATATTAAGCATGTAATTAGCAAGACAAATTCTGTCGCTAAATCCATATCTATATTTAGAAATATAATTAGCTAGGGAAATTCCATCATGAAATTTGTAGATATGCACCATATGTAATTAGCTAGGAAATTTCATCGTTGAAATCCGTCGTTATGTTCCGTATGTAGTTAGCTAGAGAAATTCCGTCATTAAATCCATCACAAAAATTTGTATTTTATTAGCGATGGAAATTTCATCGCTAAATTAGTGGATAAATTCCTCATTTTTTTAACCAGGGAAATTTCGTCGCTAAATCCATTGTTAAATTCTCCGCTTTTATTGAGTAGAATTTACGAAAATATACCATCACTAATCCGTCGCTAATCTGTTTCTAAATTCCATGCTTTTATTCAGTGGAATTTTAAAAAAATAATCCGTCGATAATTTGTTGCTAAATTCACAGCTTTTTTATAATGGAATTTATGAAAATATTGTTTAGCTAATCCATCGCTAATGCGTTGCTAAATTCCATGTTTTTTTATTGGGAATTTATGAAAATATTCTGTCGCTAATCTATCGCTAATCGGTTGCAAAGTTTTATTTCAATAAAAATACATAAATCCCTTACTGATCCATTGTAATTTAGCTAGGGATTGATCCCTAGCTAAATGAATATTTTATTGTAATATAAGAAGAAGAAGAATAAGAAGGAGAAGGAGGAGGAGGAGGAGGAGGAGGAGGAGGAGGAGGAGTAGTAGTAGTAGTAGTAGAAGAAGAAGAAGAAGAAGAAGAAGAAGAAGAAGAGGAAGAAAAAGAAGAAAAAGAGGAAGAAGAAGAAGAAGAAGAAGAAGAAGAAGAAGAGGAAGAAGAAGGAGAAGAGGAAGAAGAAGGAGAAGAGGACGAAGAAGGAGAAGAGGAAGAAGAAGAAGAAGAAGAAGAAGAAGAAGAAGAAGAGGAAGAAGAAGAAGAAGAAGAAGAAGAAGAGGAAGAAGAAGAAGAAGAGGAAGAAGAAGAAGAAGAAGAAGAAGAAGAGGAAGAAGAAGAGGAGGAGGAGGAAGAAGAAGAGGAAGAAGAAGAAGAGGAAGAAGAAGAAGAAGAGGAAGCAGAAAAAGAAGAAGAGGAAGCAGAAAAAGAAGAAGAGGACGAAGAAGAAGAGGACGAAGAAGAAGAAGAGGAAGAAAAAGATGATGATGATGAAGATGAAGAAGAGGAAGAAGAAGAAGAAAAAGTGGAAGAAGAAGAAGAAGCAGAAGAAGAAGAAGCAGAAGAAGAAGCAGAAGAAGAAGAAGAAGAAGAAGAAGAAGAAAAAGTAGAAGAACAAGAAGAAGAAGAATAAAAAGAAGAAGAACAAGAAGAAGAAGAACAAGAAGAAGAAGAAAATAAAAAGAATAAAAATAATAAGAACTATAAAAAGAATAAAAAGAATAAAAGTATAAAAAGAATGAAAAAAAATAAGAATAAAAAAAAGAATAAGGTGACGTTTGGTTTAGAAAAAATTTTTTATTTTCTGTTTTTCATTTGCTGGAAGTCATTTTCTGGGTTTCAAACTTTTTTTTGAAAAACAGAGAATGTATTTGTGTATATGCTGGAAAATATTTTGCTAAAAATTAAAATAGAGAAATATGTTTGATATGTATATTATAAAATATATTTTTTATGTTAAATTAAACTTAAAAAACAATACATAACTGAACAAAATCATTCACAAAAGTGTTTAAACATGATTTTGAACAAAATCATTCACAAAAGAGTTTATGCATGATTTTAAACAAAATGATTAACAAAAGCGGTCAACCATAATTTTGAATAAAATAAAAATCAAAAGAGTTCATGCATGATTCTGATCAAAATCATTCCACATTTGTTCTGCTATGCCATCACGAATTTGTCCAATTTGTGCTGTTTGGCTTGCATCTACTACAATTGGATCATGCTCTGCACCATCTATTTCATCATTGCGAATCAGCATTTGTTCTCTATGTACTCCATGAATAATGTATCTAATGCATGATGGCGTCGAATAAAGTTGTGTAAAGTACAACAAGCTATAGGAATTAGATGTTGCCTCCGCAATGGATAGCTAGGCATGTGCTTAATAATTGGAAAAATGTAACACCACTCAAATATAGCAGCAAAAAAAGTGAGATCATAAAACCATAAAACTCGCATTTTCAATTAGTTTTAGTATTACCTGTGACAGAGGAATGCGTCGATCAGACCTACAGAAGCAAGAAGCCGAGCAGACTTACAGATGTAAGGGAGGAATCATACATGATGCCTTGATTGGACAAGTAGAAGCAATAAGAGAGCCGAGCAGACCCATAGCCACAGACCCAACGGAGGAATCGCAAGCGAATTCAGATGGTGAATGAGGGTGGAACATTCTCTGGAAAAGGAAGAGAACTACTTCTAATCCTTCTCTCATTTTCTTAAAAACAAGCCCGTGTTTTCTCAAAAATGGAAAATGAAAGCAAGCACCCAAATGGATTTTCTGGGAAAACAAGAAAAATAGGAAAATATAAACAGAAAAACATCAAACCAAACAGCACCTAGGGTGTTGTATGAATAATAACAAGAATAATTAAGTATAATAAGAATGAGAAGAATATGAAGAATGAGAATATATGAAGAATAAGAAGAATATGAAGAATGAGAAGAAAATGAAGAATAAGAAAAATAAAAAGAATAAAAAAAATATGAAGAAAAGAAGAATAATAAGAAAAAAAGTATAAGAAGATTATGAAAAATAGGAAGAATAGGAAGAATAAGATGAATAAAAAAAATAAAAAGATTAAGTTGTGTAAGAAGTATAAGAAGAATAATAAGAATAATTAGAATAAAAATAAATAGAATAATAAGAAAAATAAAAAGAATAAGAATAAAAAAAAAGAAGAAAAAGAAGAAAAAGAAGAAAAAGAAGAAAAAGAAGAAAAATAAGAAAAAGAAGAAAAAGAAGAAAAAGAAGAAAAAGAAGAAAAAGAAGAAAAAGAAGAAAAAGAAGAAAAAGAAGAAAAAAGAAGAAAAAGAAGAAAAAGAAGAAAAAAGAAGAAAAAGAAGAATAATAAGAATAATAAGAAGAAAAAGAATAAGTAGAATATGACGGAATAAAAAGAATAAGAAGAAAAAGAATAATAGGATGAATAAGAAGAATAAGAATAAAAAGAAGAAAAGGAAGAAATAGAAGAATAAGAAGAATAAGAATAATAAGAGGAAGAAGAAGAATAAGAACAATAAGAAGAATAAGAATAATAAGAAGAATACAAAGAAAAAAAAAGAATATTAAGAATAAGAAAAATAGAAGAATAAGAAGAAATATAAGAATATTAACAGAAAGAATAATAAGATGAATAAGAAAAATAAGATGAAATAGTAGAATAAGATGGATAAGAAGAATAAGAAGAATAAGAAAAATAAGTAGAAAAGAGAGAGATTTGTGGGCGATTTGCAAGATCAAAGCATGATCAAAATTTCAAGTATCACCATCTCAACAAAAAAGTGCAGACGTAAAAATTGCACTATCATTCTAGGAAGATGACATAAATAATATTGAGCCTTTGAATGTAGATGAAGATCCAGAAAATTTATGTGACTCAAATGGTGGCACAATAAAAATTGAAGATCAATTTCTATCTAAAGACGAGTTTGAACTTCTATTAGAATCAAACAAAATATCAGAAGGTCCATTGGAGGATGACAGTGATGATGATAATTAAATTATTATAATTCTATCATAAATTTAAACTATCAAAGTCATTTTATATTTTATTGAAATCTATCTATATGGTTTATTCGAAAATGCATGCTTGTTCATCATTTTTCTATTTTTTGTTATTTGTTTTATTTTGTACAGTAGGCGGCGCCTAAAGGATGTGGTCATGGTGGAGCTAGACGTGGACATAGAAATGAACCAAATTCAACTAGTATGTTACATAATGTTGTAGAATCAGTACCAGTTCATTGTCACCTTATCCTAACTATAACATCACAATCACCATCTCTATTTCTATCACCATCACCATCTACATTTCCATCACCATCACTATCATTGAGACGTCTACTAACACCTTTATCAGATGTAAGCCCACCACCGATTGTGCTTCCTGCTCATACTTTTGATCATTCTTAATCTTCTACACCAAAATTTACACTGATAGTTCCCCTATTTACAGTACCAACGATATCATCAAATGTTGTGTCTTCCATTGAAGTCAGTGCAAAGTTAGAAATTGATATTGTGGTTGAGAGGTAAAAAAGAAATTTTGATGTTACTATCGGTGGTTTTTTTTTATATTGTTATGATTTGCATGTTTTCTATGTTATTTATTTATTTGTACAGTTTTATTCTATCTCACAAGTGTTTAACAATAATTACAAAGGCTTTCAAGAAAATGGTTGATGCTAAAGCTTTCTCCTGGAAGAAAGTTTATTAATCGACAAAGGAGTCATATTTTAATGACTTTAAGGTAAAAATAACAAAACAAAAGAATTGAAAAATAATTATATAATTACTTAACTTTTATGTTGGTTATTATTCAAGCAATAAATAATTATGTTATTATTGTTAATATAATTTTGTCATTTTTTTATAGAATCGATGCACATGGCCACCCAAATTTGATGGAAAGATAAAGTCATTATGAGAGATCAAAGCAGCTAAATGGTATTTTGATTTTGATCATAAATTAAAGAAAATTAAAGAAAGGTCTAATTTTATATTCGAGGAAGACTGGCCCAAGTGGCTTAATTATTGGGAGGAGCCAGATGTGAAAAAAAAATCAGATATTACTAGCAAAAATCGACGAAGTGAGGTTGCTGGACTAGGTATAGAAATCTGTCGACACACAGGAGGTTCAAAGTCGAGCATCGAGCACGCTGAAGATTTGGTACAAATTTAAAATTCTAAACATATCTATATTTTGTTGTTGTCCTAATAGTCCAATAAATATAATCTCTGCATGGTTTTAATAATTTTGTTAAATTTTTTTATCATTTATTTTTTTATGAATTAATAAAAACATATTCTAGGCTGGAGAATTGGGTCGAGATCCAAATTTCTATGAGATTTTCAGAAAGATGCATGTAAAGAAAGTGGATGGTCAGTGTGTTGACAACAAGTCTCAAATGATTGCAGTAAGAAATTGTTATATTAATTATACTTTATAAAACTACAGTACATTATAAAAATTATTTTGAATGTAAAATTTTTATTTTATTTTTTGTAAATCTAGAATAGTTTTTATCTCCATTTTATCTCGGGACTTGATGGAGGAACGTGTGGCAACTTCTTATCAACAAGTTGAGGTTTTTATGAATCTTCGAACAATTAACTATCATCCAATTTATTTGGAGACAATAAGAGGTCGAAAGAAGTAGCGAGTGTACAGAATCGGCTCCAAGGGAGTGATATTTTGTTGTAGCAGTCATGCTTCTAATTCATCTATCTCAGCAATGGTGGATGAGGTGGTCGAACAACAAGCACAAGAAATAAATGAACGTATTGTAGATATGGAGACCGAATTGAAAAAGAAGGATGAGCACATAACTAATTTGATGGAAGAAATGTAAGAAATTAAAAAAATTAAAAAAGCAATGCAACAGCAGATGTCCTATATGGAATCATAGTTAGTGGCATTGGCGTATTAGATAGCATTCCAAGATCCAGTTGCAAATCCTCACAAGAAAGACTAGCATTCCCTACAAATTATGAGGATGATTGATTATGAGAATTATTTCTGAACTATTATTTATTTTTGTCTATGAGTAATAAATAATTATGATATTTTGTTGCAAGTATCAATTTTTTTTATTGTGGGTTTTTTCTTTGTTTTTTCGATTAACCAAATTATGAATCTTTGTAGGACACATTTGTGAGAGAAAAAAAATCATGATTCAAAGTATTCTGACATTTCCATGGTCCTTCCAATGCATTGGTCCCATATTTATCGATTTCAGCTTTATAAAAAAGAGGGCTAACTTATATTATCTTTATTTTTCTAAAAACAATATATTTTTGTACTATTTTTATCTCTAAACAGAATTGCTGGACATCTTTTAGATTTTTGGTAAAGCTGTATGAGAATAAACTTTAATTTGTGTTTGTTCATGTCTATAATATATATATATATATATATATATGAATATGTTTTTGTGTCTCTTAATTTTTTGGATAGAGTTTTAGCCTATTATAGGTATGTAAAAGCCCATAATTAGAAATGGCAGCAACAGTAGAGACAGATGTGGTGGCAGCGGAAGAGGCAGCGGCGGCAGTAGAGGCATCACCGGTAGTAGTGGCTGAGGTGACATCAGTGGCAGCTATGGTAGAAGTGGCAGCAGTAGTAGAAGAGGTAGCAGCGGCAGCATCGGCATTAGTGGCAGTAGCCATAGTAGCGGCTATGGTGGCAGTAGTAGTGGTGGTAGGGGCAACAGTGGCAGCACCGACAGCGGCAGCAGCAGCAGCAAGGGCAGTGCCAGTGGCAGTGGAAGCGGCAGAGGCAGTGGCAGCGGCCTCGGCAGCAACAGCAGTGGTAGGAGTGGTAGCGATAGTGAGAACATCAGTGGTAACGGGAGCAGCAGTGGTAGCGGGATCAGTAGTGGTAGTGTGAGCAGCAGCAATGACAACATATGTGGTATATACGTAAGTATATAGTCAATATATACGTACATAAAATACTATATGTACTCATCATATATTTATACATAATACTATAGTTTATATGTACATATACTGCAATAATAACTGTACGAGTGAAATGCTAGTATATATGTACATATTTTCTGCAGTAATATATATTTATCAAACCACAATTATTTTTTATTTATTTTGATTTGATTTGGTGATTAAAATTTCTTACAGATATGGTACCGCATTGTTTTCCATACAAAGCTAGTATAAGTGAACACATATTTCAACAAACATGAAGCACCATGACTCGAACAATATTTTTGCAGTAGAAAGTTGGTTATCAGAGAAGCAGTGGGACAAAAAGCAATATCAATGCATTGATAGATTATACTTTATGCACATTCGGTAGATACATTGATTAATAAGATGTAATATAATTTTTATTATTTTTTTGTTTTTGTTATTTAAAATATTGTATTAGAATAAGTTATTGAATGAATTTTTTTTAATTTAAAATTTTCTTTTATAGTTTCTATTTTTAGTAAATTTATTTTTAAAATATTAAAATATTTAATTACTTTTTTTTAAACTATATTACATTCAACTATAATTTATGTTTGTTCATGTCTATAATAACTATTTTTATATATCTGTGAATTTGTTTGTGTTTGTCCAAAAATTTTGGGTAGAGTTTTAGCCTAGTATAGGCATGTAAAAGCCTAGATCATTAGAAGTAGTTGTGGCCGCGACGACAGTGGTGGCGGCAGTAGAGGAAGTAGTAGCGGTGGTAGCAGTGGCGGCATCAGCGGCAGTGACGATAGAGGCGGTAGTAGCACAAGAAGCAGCTGTAGCGGCAGCAATAGTGCCTGCAGCATTGTCGAGAGGGGCGGCAGTAGTTACTGTGGCAGCCATGGCAGTAGTGGAAACGGAGGCAGCGACTGCAGTATAGGCAGCAGAGATAGTGGAGGCAGTGGCGGTAGCAGTGGCATGTGCCACAATGGAGGCAGCAGAGGAAGCGGCCGCATAAAAGGCAGAGGCAGTGGCTGCAGTGGAAGAAATGGCAGCAGTGGCAATAGGAGCAGCTGCACAGTAAGCAACGGCAGCACCAAAAGCAGTGGCAGCAAAGGTGGCGGGAATAGTAGCGGTGGTAGCGGCATCGGCTATAGAGGCAGCAGCAGCATGCAGTGGCAGCTCCAGGAGCGAGGGCAGCAGTGATAGCCGCCGTAGGAGCCAGTGGCTGTAGCTTTGCTAGTAGTGGCGGTGGCGGTAGCTATGACAGTAGTAGTGGTATTGGAGCAACAACGACAATGGTAGCAGTGGTAGGAGCGGTAGTTGGAGCAGCAGCAACAGCACCTATTTAGATATATACGTACGAATAAAGTCAGTATATACGTATATTTAATACTGTAGAATTTTATGTACGTATATACAGAGTATATTTGTACTCAGTTTATAAGTACACTTAATACTGCTATCTTATATGTACATATACTATAGTAAAATATGTACAAGTGAATTGCTAGTAATATATGTACATATATACTATAGGATTATATATGTATAAAAACATAATTTTTTTTGATTGAGTTGTTTAATTTTTTTATAGATATGATGCTGCATTGTTCCTCATACAAAGCATCTATAAGTGATGAGATTTTTCACTACACATTATGTGTTGTGACTCGGACAACTTTGTTGTAGTAGAAAAATGATGATCGGAGAAGCAGAGGAAGAGAAAGCAACATCAATGAATGGATATATTATACTTTATGCACTTTCGGTAGATACATTGATGAATAAAAATAAAAGTTTGTTATGTTTTTGTTTCAATTATGTAAAATATTGAATTTGAATAAGATATTAAATGATTTTATTTTTTTTTATTATAAATTATCTATTATTTCAATTTTTATTCAACATGATTTAAAAATAATAAATTATTTAATTAAAAAATTTTAAAATTTTTTAAATTCTATAAATATTTTTGAAATTAAAATAGCTAGGAAAAATTCACCAGCTAAATTAGTGAGGGAAAAATCACTCGCTAATTTAGAGAAGGAAATTTCCCTAGCTAATTTAGCTAGGGAAATATTAAAATTAGCAATGGATATTCCCTCACTAATTTTCTAATGCTAGGTACTTTAGTTAGGGATTCAGCCATCGTTATTTTTGGTTAGCTACCAAATTTTTCGTTTATCTTGCAATTTTAGCAACAAAATTTTTCTTTTTTGCGAGGGAATTTTCCGTCACTAATATTTTTGCTAGGGAAAATTCTTTAATTAAAATTTAGTAAGAAGCACTTTATAAAGGGACACGATCCGTTGGGTATTCCATTGCTATTTACCATTTAGTGACGGAAATTTTTCATATAACTAGGGAATTGTCCCTAGCTACATGGGAATTTTATTGTAGTGTAAGTAGAATAAAAAGAATAAAAGGAATAAGAAGAATAAGAAGAATAAGAAGAATAAGAGGAATAAGAGGAATAAGAAGAATAAGAGGAATAAGAAGAATAAGAGGAATAAAAAGAATCAGAGGAATAAGAAGAATAAAAGGAATAAGAAGAATAAGACAACAAAATCATCTTGGAAAAGAAGAATAAGGTAAATGCACTGGTAGATAAACTAGCAATGTATGACATGAAGAAAGGGGCACAAAAGCTTGATGGTAAAATAATCTCGTAAAAGGTTAAAAGCTTAATTGAATTAGACAAAAAAAAGTTTTCCATATATTTGAATTCAAAAGATAAAAGCATAAAAAACAAAACTCGTAGGAAGTTTGCTGATATAAAAACTTTTCAATGTATATATATATATATATAACTACTTGTAGTTTCTATTTGATTTTTTGGTAAAAGTGCACATGAATGCTAAGGAAAGAATAAAGTCCTGGTCCTGAGAGGAGACTAATCAATGAAAAGCATTTTTAGCTTAATCTAGTTTTTTTTTGGATTATTTGTTTTGTTGTTTTGGCTCTAACTTACTCAGGTGAAGTGTAGACTGGATAGAGTAGGAATGTATATAAGAATCAGAAGGGGGTAAGCTGGTTCTTTTTCTATTCTAGCTTGTTGTTTTTCTTGTTTTTTTGCAGGACATGGCAGTTTCTGCTCATTTTAGTGTGTCAATAAATGTGTTATTAAATATAAAAAGTTGAAGGTTGTTAGTTTCTAGAAGTCTGTTAAGATGTATATAATGTGGGGTTATAGTAAGCGTCTATAATGTATAAAAAATGGGGTCTACTGTCAAAATTATGGAAAAGCTACTAGGGGCACAAAGTGGCCAGGTTAATAGAGAGAACACAGGGAGTTAAAAGCTGACATGAATCAAAGAGTTGTTAGGAGCATAAAGGTTCTAATAAAAAGGGAGAACACAAAGTAGACGACATAATAAACAAGGTAAACAAGGTGAGAAAGGCCCTCATCACTGTATGGGAGCTGGAAAACTTGCAATATAGAAGTGAGACACAACTCATGCTGGTCTCAAAACAAGCACAATAAAGATGGGCTAACATAGAATTTTATTTTATTTGTTTTATATTTACATGGTGATTCGAGAAAGGGTGGTATGGGGATTTAAAGCGTAGTCTAGGATGGGTACAAGGTGTATAGGGATAAAGGTTTGTCTACTAGCTTGTAAGAAATTATATTCCTCCGTCAAAAAAGAGGGTATATATATAATAAAATAACCTTTAAACAAAAGAATAAGATAAATAAGAAAAATAAAAATAATAAAAGAATACAAAGAATAAAAAGAATAAATAGAATAAATAGAATAAATAGAAAAAGAAGATTAAAAAGAATAAAAATAATAAGAATTAGGAGAATAAGAAGAATACGAAAAATAAGAAATGGGTTCATCATGAGGTAATGAGACTCAAGGTAAGGGGTGGTTTGTTAGTTTTATGCTACTGTGTTGTGATGTTGGTTTATGCAGTATCAGGTGGAACTTATAACGCAGTTATGAAGGGAGCTGAAAAGTGAACAATATGGGGGGGAGTGCTTTTGTTTGTTCTGTATTGAGTGTAATTAGTTTTTGTTTTCTATATTTTTTGTATTATGTTGATGTAAGGGGTAGAAAGGGTTAGATGGGGAAAGATTAGTTTATTAGATACTAGATTATTACTAGAAGTTTTGAGGGAAAAAGGATGGGCTTCGAGGAGGGGAAGTCACTGGGGAAAAGAGTAACATTCTGGTAGTTTTAAAACAAAGGCTAAAGAATGAAAGTTGGCGGGAGCAAACATAGCATATAGAAGAAGGTTAAAGATAGTAGATTTAGCAGCAAGTAGAATCTTAAGTATTGATGTGGAACAAGGCAGATAATACAAGAATAGGCTATAGAGATGTGCTAATAGTTTAATAGAATAGAAAAGAAACAGGAAAAAGGTGGAAGAATAGAAACTACGAATATTAGAACCCAAAAAACTAGGCTTGAGCATTATTAAAATTTTGTAACTTTTTAATTTTAATTTTAGAAATTTAGTAATTAGGGATGGATGTAAAAGGGCAATGGGTAGTTTTTAGTTTGTATTAATGGTATTCTCCGCCAAATTAGAGGATATATTAATAAAATAAACTATTTAAAAAAAGAATAAGAAAAATAAGAAGAATAAGAAGAATAAGAAGAATAAGAAGAAAAAATGAAAAAGAAGAATAAGAAGAATAACAAGTATATGACGAATATGAAGAATAAGAAGAATAAAAATAAAAGTAATAATAAAAAGTATAACAAGAATAATAAGAATAAAAAAAATAAGAAAAATATATAGAATTAGAAGAATAAGAAAATTACAAAAGAATAGGAAGAATAAGAAGAAATAAAAGAATAATAAGAATAAGAATAATAAGAAGCAGAATAATAATAATATGAATAAGATGAATAAGAATAAATATAAGAATATGAAGAATAAGAATAATATGAAGAATAAGAATAATAAGAAAAATAAGAAGAATAATATGAAGAATAAGAATAATAAGAAAAAAAAGAAGTATAAGAAGAATAAGAAAAATAAAAGAATAAAAAAAATAAGAAGAATAAGTATAAAAATAAAAATATGAATAATATGAAGAATAATAAGAATAGTAAGAAAAAGACAAATAAGAAGAATAAGAAGAATAAGAAGAATAAAAAGAATAAAAATAATAAGAAAAAATAAGAAGAATAAGAAGAATAAGAAGAATAAGAAGAATAAGAAGAATAAGAAGAATAAGAAGAATAAGAAGAATAAGAAGAATAAGAAGAATAATAAGAATAAAAAGAATAAAAAGAATAAGAAAAAATAAGAAGAATAAAAAGAATAAGAAGAATAAGAAGAATAAGAAGCATAAGAAGAAAAAAAACATAAGAAGAATAAGAAGAATAAGTAGAATAATAAGAATAAGAAGAGAAAATAAGAGAAATTCCCATGCTCTCAATTCTAGAGAGAGAAAGTGGCATTCATAGAGAGAGAAAGTGGCATTCTTAGAGAGAGAAAACACCATTGTTGAAGGTTGCTAGCTTGAGGAATGGATAATTTTACATCGCACTCTAACAAAAAATCATTCTCCTCGATACTTAATGAACCTGGGTTCTTATGTTTGGATTTTGACGCAAAGGATGAGGCACCGACTGTGTTCTTCCCAAAGGGTGACATGAAGAAGCTTACTGCCCCATTTAAATTCACAATAATCAGAAAATTCTCGCATAATCCAATTTTTAAGATATTTATGCATTCATTGATGCTTTGAAGCTTTTGGAAATGGGGAAGGTAGCTTGTTATGATGTGAAGCACATTCTGCTTTAGATTAAAGAGGAAGAAGACTTTCTCCGGTTAAGGCTTCGTAGACATTGGAGTATCTCAGGGCTACCTATGAGAATATTCAAGTGGTCACCCGAATTCACACCAAAGGAGGAATCCGCGCAAGCCCTGGTATGGTTTTCTCTTCCACATCTTCCACTTCATCAATTCAATAAACACTCTCTATACACTATTGTGCTATGTTGTGGGTAAGCCATGGTTAATGGATGAAGCTACGGCCTATATGACCATGCCGTGTGTGGCTAGGGTTTGCATTAAAATTAATTTATGTTCTTCTCATCCTCATATACATGGATTCTAGTAGCATATATTTTTAGAATCCATCCCGAAATATTGCTTAAATTATAATAAAATGGGCCATAATGAATTGGAATTCATGCAAAATGAAAAGGTGGGGGGAGGATGGCACTTTGGTAGAGTAGAGAATGGAGGGGGGGGGGGGGTCAAGGTATGGGTGCAGAAGGGTCACATAGAGGGCATCTTGAGCAAAGGTGAAGGAGCAGAATTGATGGTAGAGGGTGAGGTGATGATGGCAGAAAGTGTAGGTAGTAAGGAGGCGAGGGGAGAAAGTGGAGAGGAGAGTATGGGGTTAACAAAAGGCTGTAAGGAGAAGGCTAGTGAGAAGGAAATAGAAGGGTAGGGAAGAGAAGGGGAGGTACGGGAAGAGCTAATGAGGGATAAAAAGGTGGGATGAAATAAAATGCTAGAAAGTAAAAAGTGTCTAGAAGAAGGGGCTAGGGTTGCCGAAGGGGCAGTAATAGAATGGAGGAAGAATAAAAGGGGGGTAGGAGTAAAAGAGAGGAGAAAAGGGAGGAATAGGAAGATAGATATGGAAAAAGAAATAGCAAAGCATAATTGGGCAGAAGATGACCTCTAATCGGAAGGAGAGACGGATGCTAAAAGCTGCCCCGATTATAAGCTCGAATATGGGGACATAGAAGTTTGATTCTGCCCTAATACAAGATGACTAAAGGTTATCCAAACAGTATGTGCAGAATTGGGTACTAAATAACAATGAAATCGCATTGGAAAAAAATAAGTTGATGGGTTTAAATTTGAATAAACTGAATATACCAAGAAACATTGAGCAACTACTACCTAGTGCAAACAAAATGTCAAGAAATATGAAAAAAAATTGAAACATAAGCTATGAAACAAGATGCACAACTATAGCCCAATCTAAATACAGCTAGTAATGTATAATAGCTTATATTGGAATAAAAGAGGAGTAGCGAACACTTCATCAATAAATAGATAAAGAAAATTAATTAAAAATAATAATAATAAAATTGTGTTAATTGCAAAACCTATTGTTAATACGAATTTATTAGATAAGTATAAATGTAAGATCGGTTTAGACATGGCATTCTCGAGCAGTAATGGCAAGCTATGGTTGTTATTGAAGAATGTAATTGACATTGAAATAATGTAAGAGGAAGATCAAATTATTAGTTTTAAACTAGGTAAAAAGTCTGAGCCAATCATTTCGGTAGTATATGCCAGTAATGCGAAGGAAAAAAGAAAGGAGTTGTGGGGAGAAATTAAAGAGATTGCCACAATGAAATCACCTTGGATTATTGGAGGAGATTTCAATGGGGTAAGGAATGTGAAGGAAAAAATGGGAGGAAGGCCTCCTGGCCTTATAGTGATAGCTCAGTTTAATGAGGTGATAACAAATGCAAATCTCATGGAAACTGAATATTTGGGACCTAACTTTACATGGTGTAATAACTAGAGGAGAAGAGGGGTAATCTGGTCTAGGCTGGATCACATTCTATATAATACCAAATGGTTAGATTATTGTGGTGGGGTAAAAGTTAAATATCTCAGCAAAACATGCTCAGATCATAGCCCGCTCCTCCAGACATTCAAAAGTAGGGAAAAGAAACACAATACCTTTAAATATCAAAATATGTGGGGGATGCACAAAAACTTCACGAGCATAGTGAGGGAATCATGGAATGCACCTATGCATGGGAATCCCATGTAGGTTCTTGCAACAAAATTACGGAGACAAAGACCGGCTCTTAGTCTATAGAATAAGGAGTGTTTTGGTATAATAAATAGGAGCATATTGAATGCATAACAAAAAGTTATTTCATCTGAAATACGAGGGTTTTTAATTGAAATGAACAAAGCTAAAGTGAATTAAAATTAAGATTGCACATGGAAGAGGTTTATTGGAAGCAAATGGCCAAAATAAAGTGGCTAAAGACAGAGATAGAAATATGATGTTTTTTAATGTGATTGTGAAAATTAGATCTCAAAAACAAGAAATAAAAGGGATAAAAATGGATGATGTGAAATGGGTAGAAAGGAAGGAATAAATAAAAGATACTATGGAAGAGTACTTTAAAAGCCACTTATGTGGGCAAAAGTTTCAAAGAAGAGATACTTTAATACAATTACTTGAGAAAAGGGTCACAGAAGAAGATAATAATTCACTGGAGGAACTTCATAGAGAAGAAGAGATTAGGGATGTACTTTTTAGTGCTAATAAAGATAGTATAGTAGGACCAAATTGGTGGAATAATGGGTTTTTTTCAACACACCTGGAGCATTATAAAAGAAGATATGGTGGCTACGATTGCCTAGATTTATTCAGGTGCAGATATTTTGAAAACATGGGCTTGCTCATACATTGTATTGATTCCCAAAAAAGATAGCCCTCAAAAAAGTGAAGATTACAATCCCATAAGTCTATGTAACATGGTTTACAAAATTTTTGCTAAGCTACTCCAAAATAGACTTGGGAGGCTACTCCCCTCTATCATATCGGCTGAACAAGTAGGTTTCGTCAAGAACATATCAATGATAAAGAATATAAGTTAACCTCAGAAATGATGAGGGAAATAGGAGTTAAACTAGGGGGCACAATGTTATTTTGAAACTATACATATCTAAAGCTTTTGATAGAGTGGAATGAGATATTTTTATGTTACACAATGAGAAAGATGAGATTCTCAGAATTTTAGATAGATTTAATGTACAAATATATTTCTAGTGCTTGGGTTAAGATTTTGATAGATGGGCAAGTAGGTAGAGAATTTAAACTAGTTAGAGGACTTAGGCAAGGAGACCCACTATCTCCTTTTTTAATATATATCTAGAATTATTTATTGTAAATCTAAAGGAAATGATGTTGAAGGGAAAGATTCTTAGTTATAAACAACCAAGAGAGACTCCTAATGTGAGCTTCTTGGTGTATGCATATGATATTATTATATTTACCAATGCCAGCAGCACATCAATGAGGAATATGATAAGTTTTTTGGATACACTAAAAGAAGAAACAGGTCAACAGCTGAACAAGAATAAATGTCAGTTTGTTTTAGCTAATATAGCCTCGGCTAAGATTGCCCATAAGATTAATAATATCATAGATTTTGAACACAAAAAAAGAGCATTAATGTATTTGGGTTGTCTGAAATTCGAAGGGAGGCCGAAGGAAGAATATTTAGACTTCATAATGGATAAATTAAAAGGAAAAATTGCAGGATGGAAGGAAGAGATGCTAAGTATGGCAGGACGGATTACATTAATTAAGCATGTCTTACAAGGCTCGCTGGCACATATATTATGATATTGCAGCATCCAAAAAAGTTTATAAGAAAGCTAGAGAAAGAAATGATAAATTTCTTATGGGGGAAAAAACTATGGAAAAATAAGTTACATTGAAAAAAATGGGAGGAGGTGGGCCTAGGACTAAACACACTTAATGATATAGCAAAAGCATGAGCTTGTAAAAATTGGTGGAGGCTCAAAGAGAATGATAACCTATGGGTGAGATATATTAAAGCTAAGTATGGACTAGGTAACAAAGCATTCATGAACTCAATAAAAGCATCTAAAAGCTGGAAAATAATGATTAAACAACAAATTAAAGGTAGTGGAAAGCTATTCATTATTAATTAAAAATAAGTGGAGATGGACCTTGAATTCTCCAGGAAGGTTTACTCCCAAAAGTGCAAAATTTATAGTGGGAAAGAAAAGAAGTCCTCAAGAAATCTAAAAAGGTGCATGAATGAAAGAAATTCCACAAAAAATTAATATTTTTATGTGGAAACTTCTATCAAATGTGATCCTAGTAGATAATAATATTCAAAGGAAAGGGGTGGGGCTAGCCACCAGAAGTGCATGTTATTTTGTTAGAACAGAAAGCAAGAATCACCTCTTCTCAACAAAGAATATAGCAATGAAGGTATGGAGTCTACTAGGAAAAGAGGTAGAAACAGAAAATAATGTATTAATGCTCGAGGAGAGATTAAGGAAATGGAAGCAAAAACATACAAAGAATAAAATATTAAAATGGCTAATAAATTACATTTCACACATCACAGTCTAGTGCTTATAGAAATCCAAAAATAGAAGTAGGTTCGAGGGTATTCAAATGAATTCTAAAATTATATGTTATGAAATTAAAAGAGAAAGATCATAAATTTCAGCAGGTTACCCACTAAGACTCAAAGGTAAGGTAATGGAAAATGAAAAAAAAAAGGCTTTGGGGCTTTATGCAATTAAAGTAAACCTGCCTAGATTGTTCACCGGAATAAACCTCCATGGGGAGGGGGGTGTGGCTTATGCTTTAAATACTGATGAGAGTTTTAATAGAGATATCGGTATGGTAGGAGGAGGAGGGGTGATAATAAACTAGGAGGGGGGGGGGGGGTGTGTGGTTTATGCTTTAAATACTGATGGGAGTTTTAATAGAGATATTGGTATGGTAGGAGGAGGAGGGGTGATAATAAACGAGGAGGGGGGGGGGGGGGGGTAGTAAGAGCTTTTACAATGAGAGAAAAAGCAGTCTCAGCATTGCATGCAGAAATATTAGCTTTGTTTAAAGGCTTACAAATTTGCTAAGATTACTCGCTTATTAATATTTGGGTGTAGATAGATTCAAGTTTATTGGTGGATCTAGTGAAAAGCAAGCTAGAGATGTGGAAGTTTGATGGGCATATCAGTATAATTAAAAATTTATTAAAGGGACTGAAAGGGGTAATAACACACATGTTTAGGGATGCTAATGCCCTTGTGGACAAATTAGCTAATGAAGGTAGAAGGGATTACATGAATTTGATGGGAATAATATCCCAGATAAATATAAAGGTATAATTGTGCTAGATAGAATAGAATACCCTTATAATAAAATTTAAAAACATTAAGGAAAGTAGAAGAGCATGGGAGAGAGGGATATATATATATATATATATATATATATATATATATTGTTGTTTAATCATTTACAGGAAGCTCAAAGGTTTAGGCCCAATGTGAGTGAATAAAATCCAGATGATGATGCTCAACTAGGCAGAATGGGATATGAAACCAAAAAGAATAGGAAATAAAAGAGAGCACTAAAGGCTTTATAAAGTTAAGAGTCACCCAGGCTCTGTGGGGTGGCGATAATAAAGAAAGCTTGGGTAATATTATTTTGTTGGTGTGTTTTGTGGTTTGCTTTTGTTGGTTGTTGGCAAGTCAAGATTCAAGTTATATAGAAAGAGGATAGGTGGGCCTGAATTGGGGCATGCACAATTCAGACCCGAAGATGGCCCATCACCAAGCAGATAAAGTAGAGAAGCAAGGGAACCTAGATCTACCCCATTATTGTGGGGTGGCTAGTAATGGTCAGGGCTAAGCTGGGGCTATATGATTTTGCTTGTGTGTTGTGGTTTCTCTTGGCTTGGGTGTTTCGTGGTTGGTCTATTTGGGTAGGTATAGGTTCAGTCGAGATGGAATGAAGATGCAAATTGAAGCTGTAATTAAAGTAGTTAGTATTTTTCCATGTAAGGGGCAGATGTCTATATTGAGTTAGATAGGAAGGGAAGGACTATAATAGTTAGGTGCAGGGTTAGTGTAGAGTTAGGAATTGAATGTTTTAAAGAGTAAGTGTATGTATAAGGTCATTGTTATTTAGGGGCCTAAATGCACAATGCAGACCCAAAATGGTGCAGAAGAATGTCAATGGAAGGAGAATGCTATAGAGAAGGTGGTCCTGGAGGCTCACCACCAAGTAGACAAAGCAGAAGGAGCAAACACAAGAAGGAGCATAAGCAGGGTGCAAGGGAAAACTAAGAACCACCCAGTCTTGTGGGGTGACTACAAACCAGGCAAGGTTGGGGCTATAACTTGTTGGTTGCTTGTTTTCTTTGCTTGTATGTTATATGGTCCGTGTGAACAGGTACAGGTCAAGATGAGAAATGCAGATGGAAGTTGTGGCTAATGGGTCAGCGTGGAGTCAGTGTAGGGCCAGGGTAGGGTTAGTGATTGGTCTCGAAAGCCAGTAGATAGACAGTATCAGATGGGAAAGTAGGTGGCACTTGAGGCCGAGCATCAATCAAACAAAGCAAACAAGAGGAAAGGCATGCACAAGTAGGACCATCAGCATGGATTCATAGGAAGAAAGAGGCCTAAAAAATCATCAAAAGAGAGGAGATAAGGATATCTCATGCTAATAGAGGGAGCTGCATAGGAAAGGTTTCCATGCTTATGTTAATTTAAGAATACTATTTTATGAAAGGGGTGTAAGAGGGTAAAAAGTAGTAGATAGATTGTAACAATTGTATTCCTCCACTGAAAGAGAGGGTTATTATAATAATAAAACAAACCATAAAAAACAAAGAATAAGAAAAATAAGTAGAATAAAAAGAATAAGAAGAATAAAAAGAAGAATAAGAATAAGAAGAATTAGAAGAATAAGAAAAATAAGAAGAATAAGAAGAATAGGAAGAATAAGAAGAATAAGAAGAATCAGAAGAATAAGATGAAAAAGAACAATAAGAAGAATAAAAAGAATAAAAAGATTATTAAGATTATGAATAATAAGAAGATTAAGAAGAATAGTAAGAATAACACGAAAAAGAAGAATAAGAAAAATAAGAAGAATAAGAAGAATAAGAAGAATAAGAAGAATAAGATGAATAAGACGAATAAGAAGAATAATAAACATAATAAGATTAAGAAAAATAAGTAGAATAAGTAGAATAATAAGAATAAGAATATTAAAAAAATAAAAAGAATTAGAAGAATAAAAAGAATAATATGAATAAGAATAATAAGAATAATAAGAATAATAATAATAAAAATAAGAAAAATTTAAATCGGATCTGTCAAAAGTTTTTGATAGAGTAGAATGAGATATTATATGTTTTGCTATAAAAAAACTAGGTTTCTCAGAAACATGGATAGATTTGATTTATAGATGCATTTCTAGCGTATGAGTCGGAATTCTAATAAATGAAAAAAAGGAGGAGAATTTAAACCAATAAGAGGTCAAAGGCAAGGAAACCCATTATCACCTTTGTTATTTAAATAATACCTTAATTTATTCATTTTAAATTTAAAAGAAAAAATGGAAAAAGGAAATATTCTAAATTTTAAGCAAAAAAAACACATCTCTAGTAAGCTACTTGGCATATGTAGAAGATGCAATCATCTTCACTAATGCGAACAACAAATTAATGATTAATTAGATGGATATACTATATACCTTTGAGGATGAAACAAGTAAAATAAAGAATAAAAGAAAATGCTAGTTTATTATAGCAAAGAAAACACTTAAGAAAGTTGCAAAAAAAATAAAGAGGATCACTAGATTTACCCAAAAGAAAGGCGCATTAATGTATATGGGGTGGCCAATATATGAAGGTAGGCTAAAAGAACAATACCTAAGCTTTTTAATAGAAAAAATGAGACAGAAAATAGCAAGATGAAAAAAAAACCTTTTATGTTTTGGTGGAAGGATCACACTCATATCACATGTACTTCAAGGCATGTTAACGCATAAACATATGAATATCGAGCCCCTGAAATGCATGGGCTTGCAAAAAATGGTGAAGACTAAAAGAAAATGATAGTCTCTAGGCTAGATTTTTAAGAGCAAAATTTGATGTAAAAAAAGGGAAATTTATAAGAATTGTATATTATATTGGTTTGTATGCAGGAAGAAAGTTTATGCAGGAAGAAAGTTAATGTGGGAATGGTATGTTATAGTGGTTTGTATGTTCAGCTTACTTATGAAGAAAGAGTTTTTCCTACATTTGGCATGTGGAGGGTATGATTAGGTGCATGTTTGTTGGGATGTTTTTGTTGTAAACAGGTAACTAGATGGATAAAAGCATAATAGAATTCTCTGCTTGTAACTAGATGTTGTGAAAATGTATAGTGAAAGATAAGGGGCAGAAGGAGAAACGGGTAGATGAATAGATGAGATATGTATGAAAATGGAAAGGTATGGAGGTTTTTTGCAGGCAAAACAATAATCACAAGACTTAATCACCTGGAAAGAAAACTCAAGTAGAAGTGTTCTATCAGAAATGCAAGCAAGTAGGAAGACATACTACTTTATATATCTTTTCTCGTTTTGCAATGTTGTGCATGGTTTTTTGGTCTGAAGTGTAGGTATAACTAGATACAAATATGGATAAATACAAAATGAGAAAACATGAACTAAAGATTACATAACCCAAATCATAATAAGCTAAAAAAACTAAAGAATAGCTAGCAAATCCTCAACAGATACACAAAAAAATAACCTACAGATAGAGGGCTGACAAAGATTCAACAGAGTCAATCTTGCATGTAACTAAAGCACAATAGAAGCTAAATAGCACAGATATTTGCAAGGAAAAAAAATTGAGCGAAAAATGGACAAGAAACATCAAAAAGATGGAAAAGCAAGTTGGAGACTGCGATATTTTTTCTATAATAGAAGGGGATCTTTAATTATAGCATAGATGACATGTATATAGGTTTATGTTTTTGTTAAAGACTTTATTGTCTAAGGCATCTTCTTATGTGTTAAATCATTGTGCACTCATGGTTTTCTTTTGCCAAAATTGAGGGTTTTTAAATAATAAAATATGTTTTTTTTAAATAAGAATAAGAAGAATAAGAAAAATAAGAAGAATAAGAAGAATAAGAAGAATTAGAAGATAATGAAGAATAATAATAATAATATGAAGAATAATAGTAATAAGAAGAATAAAAAGTATAAATAGGAAAAAGTAGAATAATAAGAATAAGAATAATAAGAATAATAAGAATAATAAAAAGAATAAGAATAATAAAAAAATAAGAAGAGTAAGAAAAATAAGAAGAATACGAAGAATAAAAATTTGAAATCTCGAGAGAGAAATCTCCATTATGGTGAAGAAAGGGGTGAATTCAAGCTCAAATTGGAGGAAATGGATTATCTTTCCCATATGAAATCTTTTTCTAACATTCATTATACATTCGTGACCCCGAATAAACATCCAGTGAAAAAAATGGAAAACCTACAATATATTTTTCTTCCGAAGATATTGAGGCTCTCTTGGAAGCAAATAAATTCTCACCCATTTAAAATTTTCTCATGGCCCCCTCTCATTGATGTGATAAGGGAATTCTTCTCCTCGTTCAAGCTCAAAGGCTTCATAAAAGTGGGCTCGATAGACAATAAGCACGTCCTGGTGCGGCTCTTCACAGAGGAAGATTTTCTTCAACTGTGATTAAAGGATAACTGGAATGTCAGAGGTTATCCTATGAGAACATTCAAATGAATGGAAAATTTTAATACAAATTTAAAAAATCCACTTACTCCGATATGGTTTCTTCTACCCTCATTGCCTATACATTTTTCGAATAAATCCTCACTCTACTCTATCTCTAATCTTATTGGCAATCCTCTATTGATGGACGGTGCTATTGCCAACCTCTCAAGACCAAGTGTTGCACGAGTCTGTATAGAGGTTAATATCAAATACCCCATCCCGCAAAGGATATGGATTGGGCAGAATGAATTTCAAGGGTTTTGGCAACCTACAACTTTTGAAGCATTGCCTAGATATTGCACTCAATGTAAAAAAGAGGCCATAAAAAAGAGAATTGCATTGTAAATTCAAGGAAAGAAGATCATAAAAATTGGGTTAGAAAACAAGAGATTATACAGGATGTATCTAATGAAGATGATGTACACCCTATACCTATAATAGTATCCCCAAAAAAATGTGACAAAAACCTTAAAAAAATCTCTCTGTTCAAGATGGAAATATAACATAACAAGATATAATTAGAATCATGATGGGAAAAATAGAAGAGCTGGTAATCCAAAACAAACCACCGAAGGTTGGTTCACTAGTTCAAAATTTGATTCAAATTCTAAATCAATTAAAAGCGGTAACACTATGCAAAATAAAACAAAAAATTACAAGGTGAATTCTATAGATGATATAGATATTGAGAAAAGAAGATGGAAGATAGAAAATAGAGACAAGGCATTAGAAAGTTTAAAAATCATAAACATTCAAATGGAAAATTTTGATAAAATTCGGAATTTAGTTAAAACTCATCCTACTCACATAAAGAAAACAAGAAATACACATAAACATTTAGCAAAAAGTAATGAACTAAAAAATAAAACGAGAGCACAATCAAAATATTTTAATTATTCATAAATACTTATTCTGGAACATTCGGGGTATAGCTAACCCTTCTTCACTAAATAGATTAAATAAAATGGTTAAAATACATAAAATTTCATTACTAATGATAGCTAAGCCAATGGTAGAATTAGACTAGTTAGAAAGATTCAAAAATAAGTTAAGATATAAAAATGTCACCTCCAATAAAAATAGTAGAATTTGGGTAATGTGGAATAATTTGGATATAACCAAAATAGAAGAAGATGAACAAATTATTAGCCTCAATTTAGAAAAAAAACACAGAAGGCATTATTTCTATAGTTTATGCTAATAATTCTAGAAATAAAAGAAAAGATTTATGGTATATCATGAAGGATATAGCTAATAAGAATTTACCATGGATAATTAGAGGAGACATAAACACCATAAGAAACTCATCAGAGAAAAAAAAAGCTAGGCCAATAACCACAAAAGCCACTGACCAATTTAATAAGGTAATAAATAATAATAATCTAATAGGGGCAGATTTTCTAGGATCAAAATATACATGGACAAACAACCGTAAAAAGAAAGGTGTCATCTGGTCAAGTCTGGATAGGATTTTGTTTAATTCAAGATGGCTGGACACTTTTGGAAATATAGGCATAAAATACTGAAATAGTACATGCTCAGATCATAATCCACTGTTTATTACTCCCCAAAAAAAAAGAAGTGAGTAGAACTTCATTTAATTTTCAAAATATGTGGTGCTTACATGAGGACTTCATGGACATGGTTGGTGGTTCTTGGAAGTTGCTGATTGTAGGTAATCCTGCTCGGACATTTTCAGGTAAACTATTTAGATTAAGAACATGCTTGTTAGATTGGAACACAAATAAATTTGGAAATATTAATACAACTATTTTAGAAATGGAACAAAATATAGATGAACTAGAAAAAGAATACGAAAAAATTAATAAGACAAATAGTCTTAAGGCCCTTCATTAAGCTCAAGCTGAACTCAAATGAAAATTACACATGGAGAAATTTTCTGGAAACAAAGATCAAAAATAAAATGGTTAGAAAAGAGGGGGATTTAAATACAAAATTTCTTCATCAAATCACTAAAATAAAAAATCAAAAACACAAGATAATAGGAAATATAATTAATGAAGGATTATGGGTCGAAAATAAGAAAGACATAAAAGAAACTTTAGATGGAACGCTTAAAGCATTATTATGCAAAAATAATGAACATACAAGGTTTAATCTATTACAAAACATAGATAAAAATGTTAATGAAGAAGATAACAAAAACTTAATGGAATTTCCAGATGAAACAGAAATAAAAAATAATGTATTCAGTTTAGATAAAAATAGCGCTACGGGTCCTGTTGGCTGGAATAATATGTTTTTTCAAGCCTGCTAAGACATAATCAAAATAGACCTTATTCAAGAAATACTGTGGTTTTTTTGTGGAGCTATATTAAATAAAAAATGGGTTCTAACTAATATAGTTTTAATTCCAAAAAAAGAAAACCCTCAAATTGGTGAAGATTTTCGCCCAATTAGCTTATGTAACTCCACATATAAAATCCTAGCCAAACTATTACAAAATAGACTAATCCTTTTTCTCCCAAAGATTATTTCTAAGGAGTAGCCATGATTAATGAAGGATAGGCTTATCATGGATAATATTTGCTTAGAAAAAGAGATAATGAGAGAAATATCCACTAAAAATAGAGAACATAGTGTAGTTTTTAAATTAGATTTGCCGAAAGCTTTCGATAGAATAAATTGGAAATTTTTATGTTATGTAATGAGGAAAATAGCATTTGCAGAAGGTTGGATTGACTTAATGTTTAGATGTATTTCAAGTACTTGGCTTAAAATTATCATTAACGGGGAAAAAGGGGAAGACTTTAAACCCACTCGGGGACTAAGACAAGGAGACCCTTTGTCTCCTCTTTTTAATATTTATCTGAAATTATTTTTGATAAATTTAAAACAAAAAACCAGAAAATGAGCTTTCCACTCATTTAAACATTTTAAAGATTCACCACATGTAGATTGTCTAGCATATGCAGATGATATAATTATCTTTACTAATGTAAATAAAAAATCTATATCAATCTAATGAAACTTTTCCTAAACATAGATGAAGAAATGCTACTAATACTAAATAAAAATAAATGTCAATTCATGGTTTCTAAAAAAGCCCCCTTCAATCTAGCACTCAGACTGAAAAATGCTACAGGTTTTTCACAAGTAATAGGAGCAATCACTTATCTTGGTTTCCCTTTAAATGAGGGACGTACACTCATAAAACATTTTGATTTCATGTTAGTTAAGATTAGACAGAAAATCACTGGATGGAAAACATATATGTGTTAAATATGAGTGGAAAAATCACACTAATTAATCATGTTCTTCAAAGCATAGTAATTCATAACCTTATGATAATGATGCCACCTAAAAACATAATTTAAAAAATGTAAAGAGAATTTGCTAATTTTCTTTGGGGGAAAAAGATAAAAACCACAAATTGCATTGGGTTAAATGAGGGTTTCTTTGTTTCTCAAAAGAGGAAGCCAAGCTAGGCATTTCTAGCTTGATAGAAATAGCAGAGGCATGGGCTTGCAAGATATTTTATAGAATTTTTTATAAAATATATGTTTATGGGCCAAATATATGAGAGCAAAATATTTTATAAACAATGATACTAATATGGACAAAAAAATTAAAAATAGCTCCCAGATATGGAAACAAACAAGAAAACAAAATGATATCATAGATAAAAATACAATTTTAGCAAAACATGGATGCAAATGGAAATTAACCGAAGAAGGCGCATTCAATTTAAAATCTGTCAAATTTTTAATTAGAAAGAAAAAGCCACATCAAGAGATATTTAAATGGTGTTGGGAAAACAATAACTCACCTAAAACATGTTTATTCCTGTGGAAAGTTTTGTATAACATAATTCCATTAGACAATATTATTCAAAGAAAAGGCATAAAATTAGCATCTAGATGTGAATGCTGTAAAAAAAATATAGAAATATTAAAACATTTATTCTCCCAAGGAGACAGCAACAAGGATATGGAAAAATCTAGGTAATGAAATGAGGATCTAATATAGAAGGAAATTCTTCAAAAATAAACTGCAATGATGGGAATTAAAGCCTTACAATAATTTTACTGATAGGTGGCTTAGGAAGAATATTGCTCCACTAATTATCTGAAATATATGGAAAGCCAGAAACAAGAGTAGATATGAAGGTATAGAAATGAAAATTAATGAAATAGTAAGAGAAATCAAAGCAGAATTAAAAACAATTTCAGAAGCCTATCCACTAAAAAATATTAAACAAAATGAAAATAAAGATTACAAAGACACATGGAAACTAAGTTATAAAAAAGACAATCCAACAAATTTTACTAGGATATGGTTTAATAAACCTCTAAAAGGCTTCATGGCACTTTACATAGACTGTAGTTTTAAAAGAGATATGGGGGTAGCAGGTGGAGGATGGTTATTAAGGGACTCTGAAGGGAAGGTCCTATTTGCTTTCACTAGAATAATCAAAGCGAATACACCATCTAAGTCAGAATTCGAGCACTCTTAATAGGTTTACAACTATGTAAAAGAAATAATGTAAAATATATTCAAGTCTAAACGGACTCCTTAACATTAGTAAATCTAATTAAAGGTTAAAAATATCTATGGAAATATGAAAATGAGATAGAAGATATCATACATCTGGTTTCCAAATAAAAATGCAAAATAATACATATATTAAGGAAAGCAAATCTTCTCGTAGATAAATTAGCAAAAAATAGTGTTAAAGAAGGTAATCAGGATTTCGGATAAATAAACATATCTACGAAATTTAAAGGCTGGCTCAAAATAGATGAAATAGGCTTTCCAAATTATAGAAGTGGTTTGGGGAGTATCAAAGAAATTTAACCCTAAAAAGCATGCTTGCAGTTTACAATTTTATGCTTCCTCTTTGTTATTAGTTTAAGGCAAGAAATATGCACAAAGGAATTCTATCATAAGGCTACCAACACAGGATTCTATTTTTGAAAGTACAGGATTAGTTGAAATTAAAAAAAATACATTATATGTTTGAAGCATACCAAAACTATCACAGGTAAGAAAAAAATATTTTGTGCATTCTTAGATGGTTTTGCTGATGTACAGAAAAGGTAACTATCAGGTGAGTTAGGATTGTATAGTGTTGATGGATGTTTTTGGTTTTTGCACATAGCAAACACACAGATTAAGAAAGTCAAATAGTTCCATAGAGGCACAATATTGTTCAATAAAATTGCAAATATATAAGTTTTTCCTCATCTCCCATGAATATAAGAACAATAGGATAGAATCTAAAAGCAAATTCCAACATTGAAGATACCATGTTGTCATTATTGAGGATCTTGAAGCTGGAAAAGGCAAAAGCAGGTTTGAAAGCTGCAAAGAACATAGCAGAATCTTAAACAATGACATCAAAGTTGCTCTGAGAAAGAGAGCAGAACAAAATGAGCAGATCATCCCACTCACATCAAAGCAAAGCAAACCACTTAAATGAAGTGCTATAAAGGTTAGAAACTCTTTTATAAGCAACATACTCAACCAGAAAGCACAAGTAAAAAGATAAAACTACTTCACATATTAGTTCATTTCAGAGAGATACTTCTCTCAAAAAGGATAAGTCCACTTTTGTGTTTATTCTTATTTTATTTTTTGAAGAAGGCTGTAAAAGGGATAAGGGTAGTTTTTAGTTTGTATCAATGGTATTCCTACACTAAAAGACAGGGTGATAATAATAACACAAATTTTATCGAAAAAAAAGAAGAATAAGAAGAATATGAAGAATAAGAAAAATAAAAAAAATAATAAGATTAAGAAGAAAAAAAAAATAAGAAGAATAAGAAGAATAAGAATTATAAGAATAATAAAAAGAATAAGAAGAATAAGAAGAATAAAATAATAAGAAGAATTAGAAGAATAAGATGAATAAGAAGAATTAGCAGATTAAGAAGAATAAGAAGAAAAATAAGAATAACAAGAATAACATGAAAAAGAAGAATAAGAAGAATAAAAGAATAAGAAAAATAATAAGAATAAGAAGAATAAGAAGAATAAGAAAAATAAGAAAAATAAGAAAAATATGAAGAATATGAAGAATATGAAGACTATTAAGAATATGAATAATAAAATGAATAAAAAAATAAGAATAATAAAAAGAATAAGAAGAATAAAAAGAATAAGAAAAATAAATAAAATAAGAGGAATAAAAAAATAAGAAGAATAAGAAAAATAATAAAATTAAGAAGAATAAAAGAATTAGAAGAATAAGAATAAAAAAAATAATAAGAATAAAAAAAAGAATAAGATGAATAAGAAGAATAAGAAGAATAAGAAGAATAAAAAGAATAAAAAGAATAAAAAGAATAAGAAGAATAAGAAGAATACGAAGAATAAGAAGAATCAGAAAAATAAGAAGAATAAGATGAATATGAAGAATAATAAGAATATATATAAAAAAAAGAAAAAAAAAGAATAAGAAGAATTATAAGAATAAAAAGAATAAGATGAATAAAATGAATAGGAAGAATAAGAAGAAATAGAAGAATAAGATGAATAAGAAGAATAAGATGAATAAGAAGAATAAAAAGAAAATGAAGAATAAGAAGAATAAAAAGAATAGAAAGAATAGAAAGAATAACAAGAATAAGAAGAATAAGAAGTATAAGAAGAATAAGAAGAAAAAGAAAAATAAGAAGAATAAAAAGAAAAATAAAAATAAAAAGAAAACTAAGAATAAGAAGAATAAGAAGAATAAGAAGAATAAAAAGAATAAGAAGAATAAGATGAATAAGATGAATAAGAAGAATAAGAAGAATAAAAAAATAAGAAAAATAAGATGAATATAACGAATAAGAAAAATAAGAAGAATAAGAAAAATAAGAAGAATAAGAAGAATAAAAATAATAATCATAATAATATAAAGAATAAGAAAAATATGAAGAATATGAAGAATAAATAGAATAATAAAAATAAGAATAATAAGAAAAATAAAAAGAATAAGAAAAATAAGAAGAATAAAAAGAATAAGAAGAATAAGATGAATAATAAGTATAAGAAAAATAAGAAGAATAAAAAGAATAAAAAGAATAAAAAGAATAAGAAGAATAAAAAGAATAAAAAGAATAAGAAGAATAAGGAGAATAAGAAGAATAAGAAGAATAAGTAGAATAAAACAAATAAGGAGAATAAGAAGAATAAGGAGATTAAGAAGAATAAAAAGAATAAAAAAAATAAGAAGAATAAGAATAATAAGAATAATAAGAAGAATTAGAAGAATATGAAGAATAATAATAATAATCATAAGAATAAAAAGAATAAGGATAATAAGAAGAATAAGTAGAATAATAAGAATAATAATAATAAGAAAAATAAGAAGAATAAAAAGAAGAAGAATAAGAATAAGATGAATAATAAGCATAAAAAGAATAAAAAAAATAAGAAAAATAAGAAGAATAACAAGAATAAGAAGAATAAGACAAATAAGAAGAATAAGAACTATAAGAAGAATAAGGAGAATAATAAGAATAAGAAGAATAAGAAGAATAAAAAGAATAAGAAGAATAAGAAGAATAAAAAGAATAAGAAGAATAAGAAAAATAATAAGAATAATAAGAATAAGAAGAATAATAAGAATAATAAAAATAAGAAGTATAAGAAGAATAAAAAGAATATGAAGATTAAAAAAATTAAGAAGAATAAGAAGAATAACAATAATAGCACGAAAAAGAAGAATAATAAAAATAAGTAGAATAATAAAAATAAAAAGAATAATATTAATAAGAATAATAAGAATAATAATTAGAATAAGAAGACAACCTACAATGGGAAATTAAGAAAAGCTGTGCTATTGGTCAGGAAGAAATATATATTGATATCTATTATTACTATGTTCTTGGCTTTGTGTGCTTCAGGTGCAATGATGTAATTGTCAAAGGCATAAACAACATAAGGCAAAATAGGATAGGATGAATCCGAATAAAATAGCAAAGAGTCTACACAAATTTTAACTAAAGATAGGATGTCTGCAAATAAGTGTCTGTAGATCGGAAAGGAGGCAAGCATAAAAGCATTAGGGGCTGAGAAATAAAAGATAAACAAGGTAAGATACACTTCATGTAAAGTAGTTTAAGCATATAATCAAAGTGGAGACATGCATTTAGAGTTAGAATAAGAACTTCACTCCAAGAATAAGAAGAATAAGAATAATAAGAAGAATAAAAAGAATAAGAAGATTATGAAGAATAAGTAGAATAAGAAGATGCACATAGAAGTTGTTTTCATTGTTGCTCTCACTGCCTAGAGAGAGAAAATCCCATTTTATAGAGAGAGAAACTCTCCATTGTTGCTCAAATCAAGCTCTATTCAAGGTGAGAATAGAGAAAACCGACTTATTATTAAACAATAAGTCTTTTGCCTCGATTGTGAAAGGGACCGCGCCGATATTACGAACTCACGGGAACAAAAACGGGCTCCTGGTTATCATCTTCTCTGCCGAAGAAACTCAAAGGCTCTTAGAACCTTTCGAATACACGCTCGTCGGTAAGTTCTCCCACGACAGGCCTCGTGCGATTGGAGTTCAGAAATTTATCGATAATTTAAAGCTTAAGGGGAAGGTGAAGTTCGCTGACTTCGACGCCAAACATGTCGTGCTTCAATGCTCTCTACTGGAGGATCAATATCGCCTATGGCAGTGGGGATTATGGCAAGTCGACGGCTTCCCCATGCATATACAGAAGTGGACAAAGGATTTCACTCCTCTGGAAAAGGTGCCTATAGCCCTGGATGAAGATGTTAAGAAGGAGACTTCTATCTTTAATTCGATAATCCTGTGGAATTAAATAATGAAGTTATAGATAATTTATCTTGATAAGTTCATATACCATAAACTGTCTTTGCGGTTCAATGCTTAAGTTCATAGATAATTCGTCTTCACTGGGTAGTGACTGCTGGCTTTGCGGTTCAATGCTTAAGTTATCACGTAATAACTTAAAAAAATAGTAAAGCCGTATAGGAATGTCATAGAGAATGGGAGGGAACGAAGAAATTATAAATATCGTATAAGTTTAACAAGGGACAAGGGTAATAGGGTGATAAGTTATCTTGCAGGCACGTTGCATTTTTCTCTTTGAATTTTACAGGTTCAGAAGTGTATAAAAGAATAAGGAGGATGCCTGGAAAATTTTTTTTTGGAAATAACACGAAGAGAAGAGCCCGAGACACAGGGAAGATGAGAGATAGAGCTCCGAAGATTACAAGAATTATTAAATGAGAAGGTGGGCCGAGAAGATGACCCGAAAATAACAAAAAGGGAAAGAGGTGCCGAAAATAGCAAAACGGGAAGGACGGGCCGAAAATCAAAAATATAGGCGAAAAATGTTTTATTGAGCAAAACTTTTATAATTTAATATGTTACTAAGTAAATTTAAAACTTAAGATGAGTGTAAGAGGGTTATGGGTAGCCATAAGTTGTAAAAATGGTTTTCCTCCGCCAAAAGGGAGGGTTATCAATAATAAAATGAATTTTATAAAAAAAAGTAGAATAAGAAGAATAAGAATATTAAGAAGAATATGAATAATAAGAAGAATAAAATGAATAATATGAGTAAGAAGAATAAGAAGTATAAGAAGAATAAGAATAATAAGTAGAATAAGAAGGAGGAGAATTTAAACTCAATCTATCAAAAACTTTTGACAAAGAAGAATGAGATATTCTATGTTTTGCTATTAGAAAAATAGGTTTCTCAAGACCTTGGATAGATTTGATCTATATATGCATTTCTAACATATGGGTTGGAATTCTAATAAATGGAAAAAAAGGAAAAGAATTTAAACCAATACGATGTCTATGGCAAGGAGACCCATTATCACCTTTCTTATTTAACATATACCTTCAATTATTCATTTTAAATTCAAAAGAAAAAATGGAATAAGTAAATATTCTAGATTTTAAGCAACCAAAAACACACCTCTAGTGAGCTACTCGACATATACAAATTATGTATAATCTTCACAAATACAAACAACAAATCAATGAGTAATCTGATGGATATACTACACACCTTTGAAAATAAAATAGGTCAAATAATGAAAAAATAAAAAAGCTAGTCTATTATAGCAAAGAAAACACATGAAAAAGTTGCACACAGAATAAAGAGGATCATTAGGATTTACCCAAAAGATAGGAGCATTAATGTATTTGAGTTGTCCAATATATCAAGGTGGGCTAAAAGAACAATACCTAAGCTTATTAATAGAAAAAATTAGATAGAAAATTGCAAGATGGAAAGAAAACCTTATATGTGTTGGTAGAAGGATCACACTCATATCACATGTACTTCAAGGCACTTTAACGCATATACTTATGAATATCCAGCCCCCGATTAAGCTTATTAAAAAGCAAGAGAAAAAAATGGGTTCCTTGCTCAGCGGAAAGACAAAGAAAAACCAAAATTACACTAGAAAAAATGGGATGACTTATGTCACCCAAAATAAAATGCTATATTAGGTTTAATTAGCTTGAGAGATATGATGAATGCATGAGCTTGCAAAAATTGGTGGAGGCTAAAAGAAAATGATAGTCTTTGGGCTAGATTTTTAAGAGCAAAATTTGAAGTAAAAAAAGGGAAATTTAAAGATACCAGCGAAGGCCTCTAAAGCCTGGAAAATAATGTTAAAGCATAAGGATTTAGTAGATACGCACTCAATATTAAAAAAGGGAGTGTTGAAATGGATGTTAAATTGACAAGGTGATTTCATAATGAAATCGGCAAAACAATATTAAGAAATAAAGCTAAAATACTACCGATATATAATTTTGTTTAGGTAAGTGAGACACCACAAAAGATAAAGACCTTTACATGGAAAGTTCTCTCAAATGCTATTCCATTAGATGAGAATATACAAGAAAAAGGTATACAGTTATCCTCAAAATGTGAATGCTGCTTAGTAGTTGTGGAAAATATAGATCATTTGTTTTTGCTAGGCAAAATTGCCACATAAGTGTGGAATCCTCTAGAAAACATTACAAAGATCATGCATAAAAAATCCAGTTTAAAAGAGAAGCTTATGAGCTGAAAAAAGCACATTATGTGTAATAAAATCCTTAAATGAACTAAGAAAAACTCGTCACTCATAGCAATCAGGTGTATATGGAAAATTGGAAATAAAAGTAGATTTGATGCAATTCCTATGAATGTAAAATGTATCTTAGAAGATATAAAAAAAGAACTAATTGATTTATCCATTATTAAACCAATAAAAGTTACATAATTAGAAATGAAAGACAAAATAGATAAAGAATGTAAGCATCAAGTTAAAAAAATGAAGTGGTAAGGGGTCCAAATCACAAAATCGAATAAGCCACCAATAGTAGCTTAGCACTCAACTTGGATGGAAGTTTTAATGGAGTTTTGGGTGAGGCAGGAGGAGAAGGAATAATTAGAAACTCGGAGGGAATGATAATAAAAGCATTTATAATGAAGGGCAAGGTAATCTCAACTTTGAGGTAGAAATCTGAGCACTAAATAAAGGATTGTTAATCTATAAAGAAAGTAACTTTAAGAATATACAAATTCAAGTGGACTCAAGTTTATTAGTAGACCTAGCTACAAAAAAATTGGACTTGTGGAGATACAAAAAAGAGGTGGAGAATATTAAAAATTTTATTAATAAACTTGAAGCTAATATAATACACATTTATAATGTGGCAAATTCTTTGGCAGATAAAATAGCAAAAGAAGGAATGAAAAAAGGTACACAAATCTTCGAGATGGAAAATCTACCTATTAGATTAAAAGGGCTTGAAATACTAGACATAATGAGATATCTATATGTTAGACACATAAAATGAAATAAGGTTAGGCACATGATAAACGGAGGTTACGGGAGTAAAAATACCCTAAAATAGAATTATTTTAAAAAAATATCAAAAGGAATATATATAGTGAGTTTTTAGAGGAAGGGCCACAAAAAGGATTGGTAGATATCTGGGGAAGGAAAAACTTTTAAAAGAGTGTGTGATGTGGTTTTTAATATTTGTGTTGCAGCGAAAACAAGACAAATGGAGTACAGGATAAATGGAAAAGGGCATACATGATAATAGGAGTTGAAAAGAGTTGTTCCTCAATTAGAGGAAAAAATATGAATCATTGTTTTATTTGGGAATTGTATATTATAATGCATTGTATGCAAGAAGAAATTTATGTAGGAAGAAAGTTAATATGGGAATGGTATGTTATAGTGGTTTGTATGTTTGCCTAGCTTGAGCAGGAAGAGTTTCTCCTGCATTTGGCATGTGGAGGGTAAGATTAGTAAGCACATTTTTTGGGTTGTTTTTGCTGTAAACAAGTAGCTAGAATGAGAAAAGCATAATAAAATTCTCTGCTTGCAAATGGATGTAGTAAAAAACTATAGTGAAAGGGTAAGGGGAAGAAGGGGAAATGGGTAGATGAATAGATGAGTATGTATGAAAATGGAAAGATTTGGATGTTTTTTTGCAAGCAAAACAAGTCACAAGACTCAATCACCTGGACAGAAGACTCAAGCAGAAGTGTTTTGTCAGAGATGCAAGCAAGCAGGAAGACAAACTGCTTTATATATCTTTTCTCTTTTTGCAATGCTATGCATGATTTTGTGGGTTGAAGTGTAGGTATAACTAGATACAAATATGGATAAATAGAAAGAGAGAAATCATGAACTAAAGATTACATAACCCAATTCAAAGTAAGCTGAAAAAATAAAGAACAACAAGTAAATCCTCAACAATACACAACAAAATAGCCTGTAGATAGAGGGCTGAAAAAGATTCCAACAAAGTCAATCTTGCATGTAACTAAAACACAACAGAAGCTAAATAGCAGAGAGATTTGCAAGGAGAAAAAAATTCAGTGAAAAAGGGATCAAAAAACATCAAAAAGATTGAAAAAGCAAGTTGGAGACTGTGAAATTTTTTAAACAACAGAAGCGGGTCTTTAATTATTGCATAGATGACATGTATCTAGGTTTATGGCTTTGTTAAATACCTTACTATCTAAGGCATATTCTAATGTGTAAAATCTATGTGTACTCATGGTTTTTTCTACCAAAAGTGAGGGTTTTAAAATAATAAAACATGGTTTTTTAAAAAAAAAGAAGAATTAGAAGAATTAGAAGATTATAAAGAATAATAATAATATAAAGAATAAGAGTAATAAGAAGAATAAGAGTAATAAGAAGAATAAAAAAAATAAAAAGAATAAATAGAATAAATAGAATAAATAGAATAGATAGAATAAATAGAATAAATAGAAATACGAATAAAAATAATAATAAGAATTAGAAGAGTAAGAAAAATAAGAAGTTTAAAAAGAATAAGAAGAATAAGAAAAATAAGAAGAATAAGAAGAATAAGAATGATAAAAAGAATAAGAATAATAAGAAGTATAAGAATAATACGAAGAATAAGACGAATTAGAAAAATTAGAAGAATATGAAGAATAAAATAATATAAATAATAAGAATAATGAGAAGAAGAAGAAGAATAATAATAATAATAATAAGAATAATAAGAATAAGTAAAATAATAAGAATAAGATTAATAAGAAGAATAAGAAGAAAAATAAGAATAAGAAGAATATGAAGAATAAGAAATATAAGAAGTATAAGAATAAAAAGAAGAAAAAAAAAAAGAAGAATAAGAAGAATAAGAAGAATTATAAAAATAAGAAAAATTAGAAGGATAAGAAGAATAAGAAAAATAAGAATAAGAATATAAAGAAGAATAAAAAAATTAAGAATATATCCAGAAGAATAGTTATTAAGTGCATGCTTTGCTTATCATTTGTTATGCTGATTATTTTATGTTTAAGGGTGTAAAAGGGGTTAAGGGCTGTAATAGAGGCAACATAAAGTATGTTATACTGATTGTAGTGCAGGGGAAAAAGGAAGATAGTCTTTTAAGCTTTAAAAAATTATTAAAATAGTCTGCAAGGGGCAGAAAAGTTTGGCTGCTAGTAGATATCATTTGTTTCTTTGTTCTGGGTCTTGTGTCTGTTTTTAAGGCATATGCATAGATAATAGAAGGTATAAGAGGAAATGAAATATGAATAAAATAGTAGAGATGATGCCAAAATTTTAATCAAAAGTAGGATGACAAGGTGGCTGTATATGGGAAGGGGGCAACAAAAGAATAAGAGATAGAACAACAAAAGATATACAAGTCTAGCATCATGTAAAATAGCCTAATGAACAGAACCAAAGTGAAGTGATGCATTTAGAGTTAGAACAAATATATTCACATCAAGCATAATGTGTATAGTTTTATTTATGTTGTTTAAGGGTGTAAAAGGGGAAAAGAGTAGTTCTAGTTTATAAAAAGAGTATTCCTCTGTCAAAAGAGAGGGCTTTAATTAATAAAACAATGTTTCAAAAAAAAAGAAGATTAAGAAGGATAAAAAGAATAAGAAGAAATAGAAGAATAAGAATAATAAGAAGAGTAAGATTAATAACAAGAATATGAAAAATAAGATGATTAAGAAAAATAATGAAATTAAGAAGGATAAAAGAATAAGAAGAATAACAAGAAATATGATGAAAAAGAAGAATAAGTAAAAAAAGATACAAAAAAATAAGAAGAATAAGAAGAATAAAAAGAATAAGAAGAATAAGAAAAATAAGAAAAAAAAGAAAAATTAATAAAAAGAATAAGAAAATTAAGAAGAATAAGAAGAATAAGAAGAATAAGAAAATAAGAAGAATAAAAACAATAAGAAGAATAAGAAGAAATATAATAATATAATGAATAAAAAAAATATGAAGAATAAGAATAAAAAAAAAAATAAAAAGAATAAGTGAATAAGTAAAATAATAAGAAATAGAATAATAAGAAGAAGAATAAGATTAAGAAGAATAAGTAATATGAGCAGTATAAGAAGAATAAGAAGAATAGGAAGAATAGGAAGAATAAGAAGAATATGAAGAATAAAAAGAATAAGAAGAATAGGAAGAATAAGAAGAATAAGAAGAATAGGAAGAATAAGAAGAATAAGAAGAATAAGAAGAATAGGAAGAATAGGAAGAATAAGAAGAATAAGAAGAATAATAAGAATAAGAAGAATAAAAAAAAGGTTAAGTATAAGAAGTAAAAGAAAGAAAAGAAGAATAAGTAGAAGAAGAAAAATAAGAAGAATAAGAGGAATAAGAAGAATAAGTAGAATAAGAAAAATAACAAGATTAGAAGAATTGGGAGAATTAGAAGAAAATAAAGTATAATAATAATATGAAAAATAAGAAGAATAAAAAGAATAAGTAGAATAATAAGAAAAAGAATAATAAGATGAATAAGAAAATAAGAAGAATTAAATGAAATAGAAGAGTAAGAAAAATAAAAAATATAAGAAGTATAAAAAGAATAAGAAGAATAAGAAGAAAAAGAAGAATAATAAGAATGCAAAGAATAAAAAGAATATGAAGAATAAGAATAATAATAAGAATTAGAAGATGAGAAGAATTAGAAGATTAAGAAGAATAACATGAAAAAGAAGAATGAGAAGAATAAAAGAATAAGAAGAATAAAAGAATAAGAAGAATAAAAAAAATCAGAAGAATAAGAAGAATAAGAAGAATAAGAAAAATAAGAATAATAAAAAGAATAAGAAAAATAAAAAAATAAAATGAATAAATAAAATCAGAATAATATGAAGAATAATAAGAATAAAAAAAATAAGACGAATATGAAGAATAAGAAGAATAAAAAGAATGAGAAGATTAAGAAGGATAAGAAGAATTAGAAAAATAAGAAGAATAAAATAAATAAGAAGATTAATAAAAAAATGTATAATAAAAAGAAAAAATAGAATAAGAGGAATTAGAAGAATTAGAAGAATAATAAGAATAAAAAAAATAAGATGAATAAAATGAATAAGAAGAATAATAAGAATAAGAATAAATAGAAGAATAATATGAATCCAAAGAATAAGAAGAATATAAAGAATTAGAAGAATAAGTTGAATAAAAAGAATAAGACGAATAAGAAGAATAAGAAGAATAGGAAGAATAAAAAAAATAGAAGAAAATGAAAAAGAATAATAAAATGAAGAATTAAAATAATAATAATTATTATAATAATAAGTAGAATAAAAATAATAATAATAATAAGTAGAATAAAAATAATAAAAAGAATAAGTAGAATAATAAGAATAAGAAGAATAAAAAGAATAAGAATAATAAAAAGTATAAAAAGAATAAGAATAATAAAAATAATAAGAAGTATAAAAATAATAAGAAAAATAAGAAGAAAATAAGAATAAGAAGAATAAGCAAAAAAAGAAGAATAATAAGAATAAGAAGAATAAGAAGAAAAAGAAGAAGAAAAAAGAATAATAAGAATAATAAGAATAAGAAGAATAAGCAGAATAAGAAGAATAAAAAGAATAAAAAGATTAAAAAGAATAAAAAGAAAAAGAACAATAAAAATAATAATAAGATTAAAAAAAATAACAAGAATAACATGAATAACAAGAATAAGAAGAATAACAGTTATAACATGAAAATAACTATAAGAAGAATAAAAAAAATAAAAAAAAATAAATAGATTAAGAAGAATTAGAAGAATAAAAAAAATAAAACAATGTTGAATAAGAAGAATATGAATAATAAGAATAATAACAATAAGAAGAAGAATAAAAAAAGAAGAAAAATATGAATGAGAAGAATAAGAAGAATAAGAAGAATTGAATATGAAAAATAATAATATTATGAAGAGTAAGAATAATAATAAGAATAAGAATGATAAAAGGAATAAGAAAAATGAGTAGAATAATAAGAATAAGAATAATAAGAAGAATATGAAGAATAAGAAGAATAAACAAAATAAGTAGAATAAAAAAAATTAGAAGAATTAGAAGATTTAAAAGATTTAGAAGAATCAGAAAAAAAAAGAATAATAAGATGAATAAAAAGAATAAGAAGAATAAGAAAATGAGATGAATTAGAAGAATGAGATGAATGAGAAGAATAATAAGAATAAAAAGAATTAGAAGATTAAAAAGAATAAGAAGATTAAGAAAAATAAGAAAAATAAGGAGAATAAGAAGAATAAGAAGAATAAGTATAATAAGAAGAATAACAAGATTAACAAGAATAAAAAGAATAAGAATAATAAGAGGATAAAGAATAATAACAAGAAATAATAAGAAAAATAAGAATAATAAAAATAAGAATAATCATAAGAATATGAATAATAAAAAGAATAAGAATAATAAAAAGAATCAGAAAAATAAGAAGCAAAACAAAAACAAAAAAAAGAAGAATAAGAAGAATAAGAAGAATAAAAAGATTAAGAAGAATAAACAAAATAAGAAAATAAGAATAATAAATATGATTAGAAGAATTAGAATAATAAGAAGAAGAATAATAATAATAAGAATAATTAGAATAATAAGAATATGAAGAATAAAAGCATAAGAAGAATATGAAGAATTAGAAGATTAAGAAGTATAAGAAGAATAAGAAGAGTAAAAAGAAAAAAAGAATAAGAAGAATAAGAATAATAAGAAGAATAAAAAAAATCAAAAAAATTAGAAGAATAAATAGAATTAAAAAAATAAGAAGAATAAGAATAATATTAAGAATAAAAAGAATAAGAAGAATAAATAAATTAAGAAGGATAAGAAGAATAAGAAACATTATAAGAATAAAAAGAATAAGAAGAATAAGAAGAATTAAAAGATTATGAAGAATAATAATAAAATGAAATTATAAGAATAAAAGAAGAATATGAAGAATAAGAAGAATACGAAGAATAAAAAGAATAAGAAGAATAAAAAGAATTATAATAATATGAATAATAATAATAATAATATGAAGTCTAAGAATAATAATAAGAATAACAAGAATAAAAAGAATAATAGAATAAGTAAAATATTAAGAATATGAATAATAAGAATAATAATAATAAGATTAAGAAGAATAAGAGGGATAAGAAGAATAAGAAGAATAAGATGAATAAGAAATATAAAAATTATAAGAAGAATAAGAAGAATAAGAAGAAAAAGAAGAATAAGAATAATATGAATAATAATAATAATTAGAATATGTAGAATAAGAATATTAAGAAGAATAAGAGGAATAAGAAGAATAAAAAAATAAGAAGAATAAGAATAATCAAAAGAATGAGAAGAATAAAGAATAAGAAGAATAATAAAAATAATTAGAATAAGCAGAATAAAAAAAATAATAAGAATAAGAAGAATAAGAAGAATAAGAAGAAAGAAAAGATTTTCTAGAATATGAAGAATAATAATAATAAGAAAATAAGAATAATAAGAATAATAAGAATGATTAGAATAATATGAATAATAATAATAATAAGTAGAATAAGAAGAATAAGAATAATTAGAAGAATTAGAAGAATCAGAAGATTTAAAAGAATTATAAAAATAAGAATAATAAGATGAATAAGAAAAATAAGAAGAATGAGAAGATTGAGAACAATGGGAAGAATAAGAAGAATAAGAGGAATAGGAACAAAAGAAGAAGGGCTTCTCTCTCAATTCTAGAGAGAGAAATTTGGCTTCGTAGAGATATAAACTCCATTGTTTAAGCTTTTGAGCTTGTGTTATGGAGAACCTTTATAAGATATTTTAAAAAAAGTCATTTACTTCGGTTATCAAAGATTCTGACATGATCAATCCATTTTTTTTATGAAAGAAGAGGCATAAGTAGTCTTTTTCTTGAATGAGGACATCGAGAAGCTTACTGCTCCATTCAATCTTGCACTCTTCTACAAATGTTCTTACGGGAGTCCTGAATTCAAAGAAATTTATGTGTTTTTTGAAGCTTTGAATCTTCGGGAGTCGGTAAGGATTGTGTGGTATGACGCATATCATATAATGATTCAAATTATGGAGGAAAAAGATTTCCTCCTTTTATGGTTACGTCGGTAGTGAAATATAATGGGATATCCAATGAAGATGTTCAAATGGATGCCTGAATTCAACCCTAAGGAAGAATCTGCACATGCCCTAGTTTGGTTTTCTCTCCCTCATCTCCCATTTCATCTATTCTGTAAGTCCTCCTTATTTCATATTGCTCGATTTGTGGGAAAGCCTTATATAATGGATGAAGCTACGGACTATATGACGATCCCAAGCGTGGCAATGGTGTGTGTAGAGGTGGATGTTTCTGCTTCTATTCTGAATAGAGTGTAGGTGGGTAGTGGGCACTCAAGTGGGCATTGGCAAGAAATAATTTCTGAAAACCTTTCCCAATATTGTTTAAATTATAATAAACTCGGTCATTTAGTTTCAAATTGCATTGTTAAGCCAGGGTTAAGAGGGATAGGCAGAGGAAGGAAAGAGTTGGGGGGAGGAAGATACTAAAGATGGTAGGGGAGGAATGATTGGGGGTAGGTGAGGAAGGGTTTGGGGAAGGGAGGTAGTAGGGCTTGAAGGCAGTACGACCTGAAGGTAGTAGGGCAAAAGAGTTGGGGGGAGGGGAGGAAGATGGGGATAGAAAGGGAGGCATGAGAAAGATGCTAGAAATAAAGAAGTGGCTAGATGAGGGGGCTACAAAGATGGAGAGGGTAGCGAGGAAGGGTTTCAGGAAGAGAGATGTAAAAAAACAGAAATAAAAACTAATTTTGTAAAAGAAATAATAAATTTTAATGGGGAGAAAGATTACCTCCTATCAAAGGAAGGAACCGAGGATAAAAGCTGGCCCATTATTGTCACTCATAAAGAAATGCAAAGTCTAGACTTGACATTGACACAAGATGACTCAAAGAGTATGGTTCAAAATGAATGGGAGGGGTTACCGAATAGTGGAGATAGTGCAATAGAGGAATTAAAATTGATGAGTTTCCAAATAAGTAAATTAAAATTAGTAAGTAAAAATGAGCAGGCCAAATCAAGCGTGTACAAAAGTTCAAGAAATTTAAAAAAATATTTAAATATGCATTATGAGTCAAGATGCATACCCAGAGCACAGGCTAAACCTAATAATGTAGAATAGTTTGTATTGGAACATAAGAGGAGTAGGTAATACTCCGTCGATAAATAGAATAAAAAAATTAATTAAAATTAATAATATTAGATTTGTGATAATAGCGGAACCTATGGTTACTAAAGATTCTATAAAAATATATTAAAAGAAATTAGGTCTAGAAAACTCATTCTCTAATAATAATGGTAAGATATGACTATTATGGAAAAAGAAGATCAATATAGAAATTATTTCAGAGGCGGATCCGATAAATAATTTTAAGCTAAAAAAATATGAATCCAATTATATCGGTGGTATATGCCAGTAACTTGAAAGAAAAAAGGACATATATATGGGATGAAATGAGAAAGATAGCTGATAAAAATACTTGATGGATTATAGAAGGGAACTTTAATGTATTAGTAATGCTAAGCAAAAAAAAAAGGAGGAAAGTTGCCTGACTCCTCACCTATAGCTCAATTTAATGAGGTAATTAATAACATGAATCTCATAAAGGCTGAGTACTTGAGCCCGAGCTTCACATGGTGCAATACCCAGAAATATAGGGGAACGATATGGTCTAGACTTGACCGTATTCTTTATAACATTATATGGGTGGACTACTATGGAGGGGTGACTGTGATACACTTAAGCAGAACATGCTCAGATCACATCCCCCTTCTTCTAAGATTTAAAGTTAGAGAGGAAAAGAATAAAACTTTAAGATATCAAAACATGTAGGGTTTGCATAAAGTATTTGAAGGAATAGTAAGAAACTCATGGCAAGAGACAACATATGGGAATCCCATGTAGTTTCTATCTATAAAATTACGTAGGTTATAATTCAAACTTAATAGGTGGAATAGAGAAAGATTTGGGAATATAAATAAGAATATTCAGGAACCCGAATCTAAAGTAAGTAAATTAGAAATAAAGCATGAGAATAATATGGATGAACCTTTTAGAATTAATTTAAATAAAGCAAATGCAGAATTAAAATTATTGCTGCATATAAAAGAATTTTTTTTGGAAACAGAGGGCCAATGTAAAGTGGCTCAAGGAAGGGAATAGAAACACTAATTTTTTAATGTAGTTGCCAAATTAAAAAATCAAAGACAAGAAATAAAAGGTATCAAAAATGTTATTGGTAAGTGGATATATGGGGAAGGAGAACTTTGGGGGGGGGGGAGTTTGGAAGATTACTTTAAAAGATATCTCCATGGTCAAAGCCAACAAAGGGATGACTCCTTAATTCGACAGATAGACAAAAGAGTAACTGAAAAACAAAATAAACTATCAGAAGAGTGCCCTAGTGAGGAGGAGATAAAAGCTGTAGTCTTTAGTGGAAATCAAGACAATGCAGTAGTTCCAAATAGATGGGATAATGATTTCTACCAATAATCCTGGAATATAATAAATAAAGAGCTAATGGCCACAATTGTTTTGGTTTTTGTAGGAGCAGAAATCACAAAATCATGGGCCAGCTCATATATTGTACAGATACCCAAGAAAGATAATCTATAAAAAAGTGAAGATTATAGACCTATAAGTCTGTAATTTGGTGTATAAAACTTTGATAAAAGTTCTGCATAATAGACTAAATAGGGTCATTCCCTCCATTATTATGGTAGAATAAGAAGGATTCGTTAAAAATAGATTAATGATGGAAAGCATTAATTTTAAATGCAGAATTGATGAAAGAAATAGGGGCCAAAGTTAGGGGCCATAATATGGTTTTGAAAATAGATTTGTCTAAAATATTTGACAAAGTGGAATAGGATATTTTATGCTACACGATGAGGAAAATGAGATTTTTGGAATTCTGGATAGATCTAATGTATAGATGCATCTCTAGCACATGGGTTAAAATTTTAATTAATGTGAAGACATGTGGTGAATTTAATCGAGTTAGGGGACTTAGACAGGGGGATCATTTATCTCCATTATTATTTAAAAAATATATATATTTTTATTTATTAATAACAAGTTTAAAAGAAAAATTGAAGCAGGATAATATAACTAGCTTTAAACAACCTAGACACATCCTAAATGTAAGCTTCCTAGCTTATGCGGATGATTTAATTGTTTTTACAAATGCCAGGAGCACATAACTGAAGAATATGATGAAACTATTTGAAACTGTAGAGGAAGAAACGGGACAACTTAATAAAAATAAATGTTAATTTGTGGTGTCAAGGAATACACCTGAAAGGATAATTCAAAGAGTAAAAAGAATTACAGGCTTTGAGTAGAGTGAAGGGGTGTTAAAGTATTTGGGTTGTTCTATATACGAGGGTAGACTGAAAGAAAAATATCTACCATTTTTAATGAATAACTTAAAAGGTAAAATAGCGGGATGGAAGGAGAATATGTTAAGTATGGTGGGATGAGTCACATTAATAAAACATGTTCTACAAGGAACTATAGCACACATCTTAATGTCCTTACAGCTGCCAAAGAAGATCTTGAGCAGCTTATAAAAGAAAATGGCTAACTTTTTATGGGGTAAAAAGTCAGAAAAAAAATATGCCACATTGAAAAAAATGGGAAGATATATGCTGTTTAAAGGAGGAAGCAAGTCTAGGCTTGAATAAATTAAATGATATGGCCAAGGCCTGGACATCTAAGAACTTGTGGAAGCTCAAGTAGAAAGCATGTGGGTGAGTTATATGAAAGCTAGATATGGGTCAGGAAATAAAACATGTAAGAATTCTAAAAAAGCATCTAGAAGTTGGAACATGATGCTTAAACAAAAAGAATTAGTTGAAAGTAATGCACGTCTAACCAACAATGTATGGAGATGGACTTTAAATCCACAAGGGAGGTTCACGCTTAAAAGTACAAAAATTTTTGTAAGAAAAGAAAAAATCAGTCAAGAAGTTTTTAAGGGAGCATGGTTGAAAGAGATTCCACAAAAAATGAATGTATTTAAGTGGAAGCTCTTATCGAATGCTATTCTGGTGGACTTGAATATTCAGTTGAGGGTGCAAAATTAGCTTCCAGGTGTGAATGCCATTTTACTAGAATAGAAAGTGCAAATCATTTATTTTCAACAGAGAAAATAGTAGTGAAAGTCTGGAATTATCTGAGGATAGATGCACAAGTAAGCAACAAGTTAGAAGATATCAAGGAAAGACTAATGAGATGGAAGATAAACCACACAAAGAATAAAGTATGTAAATGGCTAAGAAAATACATTCCACACATTACAGTCTAGAATCTGTGGAAGGCCATGAATAGAAGTAGGTTAGAGAATATTAAAATGAATGCAAAGCATAAAATAGAAGAAATTTAAAAAGATTGTTCATGGGTATCAGTAGGTTTCCCTCTAAAACTTAGAAACATGGAAATGAAAGATGAGAAAAGAATGATATGGGGATTACATACAATTAAGGAAAAATTCTCAGAGGTTAGAATAGTGTGTCGAGAAAAACCTTCATGGGGAAGGCTTGCTTTAAACACATATGGTAGTTTTAATAGGGACGTGGGAGATGCATGGAAGGAGGGGTAATAAGAAATGAGCAGGGTAAGGTTATAAAAACATATACAATGAATGAAAAAACATCCTCAGCCTTGCATGCAGAAATTTTAGCCTTACATAAAGGCCTTAAGATATGTAAAAAAAACTTTTATATTAACCTAAGAGTACATGTGGATTTTAGTATACTGGTGAATATTGTCATGAATAAGATAGAAATGTAGCAGTATGAAGAACAAATAGAGACAATTAAAAGTTTTTTAACCAAGATAAGAGGAAATTACGCATATATAGGGAAGCTAATGTTGTAGCAGACAATTTAGCCAAAGAAGGCTTGATGTAGGGATAACAAGAGTTTGAGGGAGTTGATATACTGGAGAAATATAAAGGCTTAATCATATTAGATAAATTAGAATTTTCATATATAAGAATTCAAAAGCAGTAGCTGGAAAACCAATCTTTGATCTCCATGGTCCTGTGGGGTAATTATAAATATATATTGCTCTACTTTGGTTTTTAGCTTTACAGGTATAAGTCAAGATGAAAGGATATGGAAATGGCCTTTGGTAGATGGCCTGCTATATTAAATAGTGTATGAGGCTGTACTTCATGTATGTTTAAAGTGCAGGGACAACAAAGCAATATAAGGCATAGAATGAGGCTGCCAAAATAAAGTAACACTATCGACCAGGAGGCAATTAAATTATATATATCTATTTTCTAGGTTTTGGCTTGTGGTGCAGGGGAAACAATCAAATGCATACATGAGGCAAAGAAGGCTAAGTGAAAATGAAGGGTGTCAAATCTTATTAAATTCATGAAGATAGATAAAGCTACAACTAGAAGAGTAGTTATGCATGCTTTGCTTATTTTATGTTTATGGGTGTAAAAGGGGTTAAGGGTTTTAATAGAAGCAACATATATTATGTTATGCTGAATGAAGTGCAGGGGTATAAGGTACAGAGGCGATCAAGCATTAAAACAGCCTACAAGGTGTAGTGAAAGGTATTGATGCTAGTAGATATCAGTAGTTTCTATGTTCTTGGTCTTGTGTCTCTTTTGTCAGTGTCAAATGCATAGATAATAGAAGGCAGAGGATGAAAAAAAAATATGAAAATAATAGTAGAAAGGCTGCAGAAATTTTAATCAAAAGCAGGATGACAAGATGGCGGTAGATAGGAAAGGGGCCAACAAAAAGCATAACGGATAAAGGAATAAAAGATAAACAAACCGACCTTCATGTAAAATAGCCTAATGTAGAGAATAAAAGTGAAGCGATGTATTTAGAGATAGAACAAATAGATTCACTTCAAGCAAAGTGTGTATTGTTTTATATATTTTATTCAAGGGTGTAAAAGGGGAAAAGGGGAAAAGGGTAGTTCTAGATTGTAAAAATGGTATTCCTCCGCAAAAAGAGAGAGTTTTTAATAATACAACAAACTTTCCTTTAAAAAAAGAAGAATAAGAGGAATAAGAAGAATAAAAAAATAAGAAGATTAAAAAGAATAACAAGAATAACATAAAAAAAGAATAAAAGAATAAAAGAATAAGAAGAATAAAAAGAATAAGAAGAATAAGAAGAATAAGAAGAATAAGAAGAATAAGAAGAATGAGAAAAATGAGAAGAATGAGAAATTAAAGACGAATAAGAAGAACAAGAAAAATAAAAAAAATAAGAAGAATAAGAAGAATAAGAAAAATAAGAAGAATAAGAAAAATCAGAAGAATAAGAATAATAAGAATAATAAAAAAATATAAAGAATAAGAAGAATAAAAAGAAAAAGAAGAATAAATAAAATCAAAAGAATAAGAAGAATAAGAAGAATAAGAAATATAAGAAGAATTAGAAGAATAAAAATAATAAGAAAAAAATATTAAGAATAAAAAAAGGAATAAGAAAAAAAGGAGAACAAGGAGAATAAGAAGAATAATAAGAATAAGAAGAATAAGAAGATTAAGAAGAATAAGAAGACTAAGAAGTATAAGAAGAATAAGAAGAATATGAAGAAAAAGTATAATAAGAAGAATAAGAACAATAAAAAGAATCAAAAATATAAGAAGAATATGATGAATAAGAAGAATAATAAGAATATGTATAATAAAAAGAAAAAAAAGAATAAGAGGAGTAAGAAGAATAAGAAGAAAAAAAAGAATGCGAAGAATGAGAAAAATAAGAAGAATTAGAAGAATTAGAAGAGTAAGAAAAATAAGTAATATAAGAAGAATAATAAGAATAAGAAGAATAAGAAGAATAAGAAGAATAAGAAGAATAAGAAGAATAAGAAGAATAATAAGAATAATAAGAATAATAAGAATAAGAAGAATATGAAGAATATGAAGGATAAGAAGAATAAGAAGAATAAGAAGTATAAGAAGAATAAGAAGAATAAGAAGAATAAGAAAAATAAAAAAGAATTATAAGAATATGATGAATAATAATAATAATAATAATAATAATATAAAGCATAAGAATAATAAGAAGAATAAAAAAGATTAAGAAGAATAAGTAGAATAATAATAATAATAATACAAATATGATGTATAAGAAGTATAAGAAGAGTAAGAAGATAAAGGAGAATAAGAAGAATAAGAAGATAAAAAAGAATAAGAAGAATAAAAAGAATATGAAGAATAAATAAATAAGATGAATAAGAAGAATAAGATGAATAAGTATAATAATTAGAATAAGACGAATAACAAGAATAATAAGAATAAGTGGCTTAAGAAGATAAGAAGAATAACAAGAAATAACACAATAATGAAGAATAACAAAAATAAGAAGAATTAGAAGAATAAGAATAAAAGAAGAATAAGAAAAATAAGAAGAATAAAAAGAATACAAAAATTAAGAAGAATAAGAAAAATAAGAAGAATAGAAGTATAAGAAGAATAAAAAAAATAATTTGAATAAAAAGAAAAAGAAAAATAAGAAGAATTAGAAGAATTAGAAGCAAAAGAAGAATAAGAAGAATTAGAAGCAAAAGAAGAATAAGAAGAATTAGAAGCAAAAGAAGAATAAAAAGAAAAAGAAGAAAAATAATAATAAGAAAAATAAGTTCTAGAGAAAGAAATCCCTATTTCTTGAAAGAGAAAACCCCATTTTTAGAGTGAAAAAATCTCTATTATTGTGCTGAGGAAGCTCTAATCTAAGCTAAGATGAATAAAAACGACTTCTTATCAAATAAGATGTCATTTGCGAATGTTGTTAAGGAGTCCACAACATTTGATGCGGCAAATGGATTAAAAAATAATGAACTAGAGCTCGACATCGTGAATATGGATGAATCCTAAAAATTCATGTTGGTAGGAAAATTCTTTCATAGTAAGTCATGATTTGAAGATATTCAAGAGTTTATTAAAAGACTTAAACTTAAAGAGTTTGTCAGAATGGCATTTTATGATGCAAAACATCTTCATCTAAAATTCTCTGTGGAAGAGCACCTCCATAGGTTATGGCTTCGCAAGAAATTGGATATCTCTGGGTACCCTATGCATGTCTTTTAGTGGACTACAAATTTCTCTCCATTGGTGGAATTGGCCATAACACCGGTTTGGATTTCTTTATAGTTTTTTAACAAATATGCTCTCTTCTCCTTGGCTAAATCTTTGCGCACTCATATGCTAATAGATGAAGGCACGGCTTGCATGACATAGCCCAGTGTGGCTAGAATTTATATGGAGATAAACTTGTAGAATTTTATGCCAAGTAGACTATGGTTAAGTAAGAATGAGAAAGAGTGCTTTTGTCAATATTTCACACCAGAATACACACCTAATTATTGTAACAATTGAAAAAAATGGGCCATGATGTGCTAAATTGCATGTTGGGTTTGAATGAATATCATAGAGGCAAGGTAAGGGCTCAAATGATTAAATATGGGTTAAAATCCTCAAAATAATGAAGATGTTATTGGGAATGAAGCTTCGGATGGGAAGGATGCAATGTGTTTAAATTAAAGAGAAGCAATTTTTATTTTGAATATACAACAACAAATAGTAAAAGAGAATGTAAATAGTATAATAGAGGGACAAGAATTAGTAGAGGGAGTGAAAGATCAGAAACTGCCCACTCAATAGCTTAGTGAGGTAGTGGGGGGGGGGGGGGGGGGGGATGTGGAGCACACAAATGGTAATAAGAAATAAAAAAATAAATAATAAAAAAAATGAGGCATTTAATTGAAGAATATGATTGGTCAGAGGATGACCTATTAGTTGATTATGAATCAGAGACATATAGTTATCCAATTAAGTTAAATGGTAGTAAATTAGCTACATTCACTCCAAATAAGTCGTAAGATGACTTAAATATGGGGGAAACACAAGAAGAAATATTATATAAGGGAGAAGGCTATGGAAGATATAAAGGTAATGGGTTTGTACCTAAGTAGATAATTATCTATAGGAAAGGTCAACAAAGTAGCTCCATAAGATCGAACAAAAATAGAAAAAAGCACTTAAACAAGATATGTTAATCAAAATGCATCACTAGATCCCAAAAAAAGATAATTATAATGGGTATCTACTTATTTTAGAAAATAAGAAAGATAGCCACTGCCCCATCGCTAAATAAAACTAAAAAGTTAATAAAAATACATAACATAAAAATTCTGTCAATAACTGAACCACTAGCTGATAGAGGTAAACTGGATAAATATAGAACCTTGCTGGGTATGGAGCAAGCTCATGCAAGTATCAATAATAAAAGATGGATGATATGGGATAAAAATGTCACGATTAATGTTGGAAAGGATTTATAGCAGATAGTAAGCTTCAATATGAGCAGCCATCCTGAGGCTATAATCCCGGTGGTATATGCTAAAAATTCTAAAATAGATAGAAAATTGATATGGCAAAAAATGAAGGATATAGCGAAAACTGAGAGACCATGGCTCATTGGAGGGAATTTTAATGTCATTAGCAACCATAGTGAAAAGAAAGGAGGAAGACCACCAGATGCAGAGGCTCTAGATCAATTTGATGAGGTCATTGCCAATGCGGGCTTAATTGAAGCAAGAGAGGTGTTGTATGCATAATGCTTGATAGGTTCTTGTATAACACAAAATGGATAGTCAAGTTTGGAGATATAGGGGTTAAAAATCTAAATTGAAGCTGTTCGGATCACAACCCTCTTCTCTTGACTAATCATAAAAGTATTAGGAGTAGGGGGCACTTTAAATTTCAAAACTTGTGAAGTTTGTATTAACGATTTTTTTAGGTAGTCTCGGATTCACTACCTATCTTGGGTAATTCGATACGGATAATGTCCACAAAAATGCACAGACTAAAGCCGAGTTTATTAAAATGGAATAAGAAGGTTTACAGTGATGTAAGTAAAAAGATTCAAGGGGTAGAAAAAAAGATAGAGAAATGGGAGATATAATTCAAAAATAATGGAAATGATGAGAATAGAAAGGAATTAAGTAGAACTGAAGTGGAATTAAGACTCAAACTACAAATGGAAGAAGCTTTTTGAAAACAAAGGGCAAAAGTTAAATGGCTAAAAGAAGGGGATAAAAATACTAAGTTCTTTCATTCAATGGCTAATGTCAAAAATCAAAAGTAGGTTATAAAAGGTGTAAAGAATAAGAAAGGGGAATGTGTAAATAAGGATGAGAAAATTAAGACTAGTTTTGAAGAATTTTTCATTAGTCATTTATGTGGCACTACAGTAGCACTGGGGAGACTCGCTAATACATGCCATTATAAGTATAATCTCATAAAAGGATAATAAAATGCCAGGTAGGGACCCAGATGATGAAGAGATTAAAGAAGCTATATTTAAAATAGATAAAGATAGTAGATGGGTACAGACGGATGGAATAATGGTTTCTTTAAAATTTGTTGGAATATCATAAAAAAGAACTGATTATAGCAATATTGTAGATTTTCACTAGTGTAGAAATTCCTAAATGATGGGCTAGCTCTGTAATTGTGTTGATACCAAAAAAAGATAATTCTCAAAAATGTGAGGACTATAGACCTATTAGTTTATGTAAGTCAATATATAAGATTTTGGTAAAATTACTACAAGATAGATTATGGTAAGTCTTACCAAATAGTATTTCACATGAGCAAATAGGATTTATTAAAAATAAGCTTATGTTAGAAAATATAACACTACAAGAAAAATTCATTTTAGATAGGGAATTTTAGCTAGGGATCAATCCCTAGCTAAACTGCTACGGATTAGCTATGGAATAGCAAGGGATTAATGATTTTTTTTTAAATAGCAATGGATTAGCGATGGAAAATTTTTCATAGATTCCGTTCAAGAAAAGTGGGGGATTTAGCGACGGATTAGCAATTCAAAATTTTTCTAAATTCCGTTCAAGAAAAACGGGATTTTAGCGATGGATTTAGCGACAGATTAGTGATGGAAAATTTTCGTAAATTTCACTCAAAAAAAGCAAAGATTTTAGCGATGGATTTAGCGATGGAATATCACTCGCAAATAAAAGCTTGAAATTAGCGACGAATTAGCAACAGATATTCCCTTGATAATAAAATCTTAGATTTAGCAACGGAATATCCATCGCTAATAAACACTTGAAATAAGCGATGGATTTAGTGATGGAATATCCCTTGCTAATAAAATCATTGATTTAGCGACGGAATATCCCTTGCTAATAAAATCATTGATTTAGCGATGGATTTAGCGAAAGATTTTCCCTTGCTAATAAAATCCATGATTTACCGATGAATTTAGTGATTGATTTTGCCTTGCTAAAATAATTTCTGAATTAGTGACATATTTAGTGATAGATTTTCCCTTGCTAATATAATCCATGATTTAAAGATGAATTTAGTGGTTGACTTTCACTAATAAAATCCTTGATTTAGCGACGAATATAGCGACGGACTATCCCTTGCAAATTAAATCCATATTTTAGCTATGGATATAGTGAGCAAATATCCCTAGCTAATAAAATCAATAAATTAGTGATGGAATTTCCATAGAAAATAAAATCCTAAATTGTGTGATAGATTTAGAGATGAAATTTTTCTTGCTAATAAAATTTGTAATTTTGTGACGGATTTAACGACGTCTTTTCTCAAGCTAGTAAAATCCATAATATTATGACGAATTTTTTCTACCTTATAAAATCTTTAATTTAGCTACAGATTTAGGGATGACATTTCCCTAGCTAATATTTAATTATATATTTTTTTTATTTATTATTTTTTTTAATATTTTATTTAAATTTGTTTATTAAATTTATGTTATTGGTCTATAGATGAGTAATCCTTGATACACACATTCTCCTCCTAAACTTAAAAAATGATATTATAAATACTTAATTTAAAATATATAAAAATACAAAAAAATTATATTAGTAAGGACTAAAATAACTATTTTAATGATGTATTAATTTTATAAAAAAGTATACAACAAATTTTTGTAAAATTTTTAATTAATAAACTAAATAATTTAAATTAAAGTACCATTAAATAATTAATTCAATAAGTAAGCTAATTTTTTTGATAATTTAAATTTTAAATTAACATACATTAAAATTTTTAATAATTTAAATGTAAATTAATTCATTGTATGATAAAATATAAAATAATTTCATTAATATCTTAATTGATGAATAAACTAGTAAATATTAATATTATTATAAGTATTATAAAAATTTTATGATTATAGAAAACTTTTAGATAAATAAATAATACAAATCTTGAAAATCTTGAAATATAATAAAAATATAATTTTTTTCAATAAAGTTAATAGAAAATAAAATAATAATTATAAATAAATATATAGATGTTTAATCCTACTAAAATTTATAAAAATTAAAATAATTGAGTAATATTTTTACAATTAGCTTTAAACATTAAGTTTTTATTTCATATTATCTTTGTAAAAATAAATAAGAATTCTTAAAAATTTATAACCATAAAATAAAAATTTTTATAGATTTTTTAACATTACGAGTATTTTATAACTTTTAGGTGAGTGGCTAGAAGATAAATCATCTTTTCATTCATGCCTTATTATATGAAGTTTGTTAATTTCGTACCTATTTGATATTTTTTTATGCAAAACATATTTTTTGTATTGTTTATATATTTATTGTTTAATTAATATAATAAAAATAAATTGAAAAGTATTTGTTTTTCATTTGTACCTTGCTACACGCACATTAATTATGTTGAAAAAATTTTGATAATAAATAAAATTAATGAGTATTTTTTTATTTTATATATATATTGTTTATTTAATGTTTTAATAATTAAAAATATAAATATTATCCTAAAATAAACATTCTCTCTCTCGAATTGATGCATCTCTAACAGAGGCCAATATCCTCCTCATTCTGCCATTATCTCTCGTCGCGGATTATACGAAAAATCATTCGAGGTTTAAGTTTTTTTTATTGATTTGAGGTACGTTCATCGATTATCGTTGGATTACTTAATCGAAGAGTAAGCATTTTTATTCTGTTTTTTTTCGTTTCCAATTTTCTTCTTTAATCACCATTCAATATGCTTGGATAATGCATAAAAACTTCTTTTTTTAAATGCTTAATGTATTTGTTATATAATGCATTGTCATTGTGTGGATTCTAATGCTTGGATACTATTTTTATTCTGATTCATTCATCAATAATGGGTTTTCATTTCCAATTTTCTTCTTTAATCACCATACACACCATGATATAATGCTTAGATATAGTTTTTGTTTTCGAATTCCTCATCATTCATCATCAATATATAAATAGTATATATACTTATGTTTGCCAACTTTATATTTAGAAAAATAGTTTACGTCAATATTAATGTGTATTTTATGCATAACTAGTATACATACTTAGGTGTGCCAACTTGATATCTACAAAAATAGTATCTAATAAAATAATGATTGAATTAAAAATTGATTGAATTCAAAAATAAAATAAAATAAAATATAATAAATAACATAAATAAAATAAATAAAATAAATAAAATAAATAAAATAAATAAAATAATAGTTTAGCTTGTCAAATTATATTAAATTGATTATACTCGATTGAATTAGTTTGAACTATTCTACTAACTTCTAGAAAACTCAATAATATTCACACGTGTAATAAAATACTTATATTTGTAATAATTTCAATATTCCTTCAATAGATTTCTATTAGTGTGTGATTCCTTGTTATCTCTCTTGTGTTAGTGATGAGTGGACTTGTTGAATCAAGTTTAGTAATATTAAAATAATCATTTCATACAAATATAATAAAATCAACATATAGCAATGTGTCATAGAAACTCAAGCTAAGATAACATAAAATATATCAACCAAACTTTTTTGTACATAATTACTATCAAGAATAATATTTTTTAAAATAAATAGCATGGTAATAAAAATTCAAACCAATAACATTGTAGACTAATTGAAAAAAGATGATGAATACTCTAACACTGAAAATAAGAGTCTGATCCTATTAGATGTTGGATATGTTTTCCATGGTGCTATCATTTATCATGTTGTTAAGATGTTGGGACGTGAGTTTTACCTATTCTAATCATGAAGCCTCTTAGCTCATATATGAGCCAAATAATAATTTTGGGTTGAGTTTGGAAGAAGGGTAGGTAAAAAATAAAGTAAATTATTTTAAATCTATAACATTTTTGATTAAGATAGAGGATATAAAACTATTAAAAATATTTAGAAATATTTAATGTTCATAATCTCCACAATGTAATGCAACACAATAAATTTTTTTCTACCAATTAATGTTTTATCAACTTCGATTTATTATTTTAGCCACAACAATGTTGTTTATTATTACTTTAACAATTCATCTTATACCAAATTTATATTAACTATAATTTATACAATTAACAACTGTGTATTATGAAGAGTTTGGGTATCTTTGTAACATTGATGAATTTCATGTCATACAAGAGTATTCTCCTTATGACAATATTCAGTAGGACACCCTTTATCCCACCATGTTAATAACATCATCTTTTGACACATGGTAATTTTTTTGTGCAGCAATATGTTTATTTTAAACAATTTAAAAAATTAATAAATATGAGTAGTAATTGTTAGTTGAACGTTGTAGTTATTAGTTGAGTACCATAACTATTAGTTGTAACCTATAAGTTTTAATCTAAGTTTCATGTTTCATAATATTTATGGCAGATGTATCTTGTAATAAATAGTAATAAAGAATATAAGAAAATATGAGAAGTATTATGGAAATGTATGTATCATTAATGAAACATTAATTTATAGTACTAGCGAATATATGTGAGGATTCTTTTATAGTTTTATTATGATATATAAATATTTACTAATTAATTTTTAGTCCATAACATATATAATTAAATATTATTTCATATCTTAATAAAATAAATATAAATTATTATAATTTCAATAACATCAATACAATATAATAAAAAAAATAGTAAGATATCATAATAATACAGCAAAATAAATTATAAAGAACATTAATTAGTTGTAAATAATAATAAAAATTTCAAAACTATTGAAAATTATATTGTATTTTTCTATTTTTTTATCTTGAGATATTGGGATGAAATGATTCATAAAGATTAAGAGTATTTATAATTTTTTTTTGTATTTATAAATGAATTTTTATTATATTTAATAAATGATAATGTCATTTTATAATTTTTATTCATAATATTATATTATTGTGAGTTTTTAATTATTTTATTCTATTGTTTTATTTTTTATGGGAATACTCGATATGAAAGTTTCAACAATTTTTTTTATTCATTATGTAAAGGCATGAGTTTTAGTTATATATTATTATTATTATTAAGTATTATTTTTTTATATCATTTGTTTTTTCATTTTCATGTATTAATCTTCATATTTTTTCTATATATATATGGACATGCAGATATATTAAAAATTTATGATGCTTTAGCAGAACATCTCCTCGCTATAGAAGAAGTAGTAAATGGACATTCAAAGTAACTTCCTGCTAATGTGAAAAAGTGTAGAAATATAGTATTTCTTCTCTCTCTCTCTCTAAACATCATTTCTGGCCATATTTTAGATATTTATTGAAGTTGTATGACTATATATAAATATTTGTATAACTATTTATAAATAATTTTATAATTATATAACACTCTATATAATTAAATATAACTATATTTGTTTATAACTATTGAAGTTATGTATACATATAAGTAAATCTATCTATTTATTTATAACTTTATATATTTATGTATAACTATTTGTATGAATATATCTATATATAACTATATGTTTAACAATATAAAAATATTTATAGCTATATATACTATATGTATAATAACATATAACTATAAATAATTGTATCTTATTATATGTATTGCTATAAAAGCTTTATACATAACTATATTTAATTATATAATTTACAACTTATATTTAATATACATTTTTATATATTAGTATACAAAAATGTATTTTACTATATCTATACATATACATAACTATAGGTATAGATATATAAAATTATATAATTAAAAATATATACCTACATGTATAGATATAAGTTTAACTATACGTGTAACTATATGTATAACCATATGTATGTATACATATATGTAAATCTATATACTTGTTTATAACTTTGTATATATTTATGTATAACTAAATATAACTTCTCATATGAATATATATATATAACTAAAAGTTTAATGATATATAATTTTTTATAACTATATATATTATATGTATAATAACATATAACTATACATAATTTTATATTATTAATGTATAACATATATTTAAATATATAATTAACAAGATATATTTAATATACATTTTTATATATTAGTATAAAAAATGTATTTTTGTATATCCATACGTATACATAACTATATGTATGAATATATGAAATTATATGAACAAATATAATTACATACATGTATAAATATAAGTTTAACTATATGTTTAACTATATCTATAACTACATGTAACAATATTTATATTTATATGTTAAAAACATACAACACAATGTTTAACTATTTGTGTATAAATATATATAAATATTCTTATAACTATAAATAACTCTATATAAATAAATATAACTTTATTTTTAATTATGTATACATATATGTATGCATATATGTAAATCTATATAATTGTTTATAACTTTGAATACATTTATTTATAATTACGTATAACTACTTGTATGCATATATCTATATATAATTATATGTTTAACTATATGTAACTATTTATAACTACATTTACTATATGTATCCTATAATATAATTATATATGGAATAATATTAATTCGTTGAAATAATTTGAAATTAACTGGCATAAGTTATAATATCAACAATATGTATGCACGTAGAATGAGAGTGCCCATTGATCAAGCTCATATATGGTATAATACAAATAAGAGTCGTACTCTTACCTAATCCTAGCCCTTGGGCCTCAAGCTCAAATATGAACTTACGTATGACAAAAGATATAATATTTGATAGGTTTATACTGAAGAAATTTTATTTTCTTTTATATAATTTTTCATTCTAATACTACACTCTCTATGTGTTTTTTTCTCTCCATCTCTAATTCTTCCTGTCACTCTATTCCTCATTTTCTTTATGTATCACACACTCTCTCATGTTATTTTATTTCTCGCTCTCTTTTCTTGCTTGTTCTCACTCACTCACTCACTCTCTCTCTACCCTCCCTCCCTCTCTCTCTCTCTCCCTCTATTTCTATTTCCCTCTCTCTTCCCTCCACCTCTCTCTGCCTCTCTTTCTATTTCCCTCTCTCTCTCTTTCACCATTTATCTCCCCCTCTCTCCCTTCTTTCTCTCCTTCTCTCTCTCTATCTCCCCTCATCTCTGCATTTCTCTATCTCCCTCTCTCTTTTTCCCTCTCCTCCTTCAAACATTAAATGTATTTTTTTGCTTTCATTTCTTGTGCATTATCATACTTTGCACCTTTTATCTAGTATAACTATGATATCTTTTCATCTTTATCGTGCTAAAAATTATGATATCTATTAATGTAGATTCTGCAAATGTCTTGCCTCGATATTCACGATATTTAAATTTTAAATATTTATCTGTAAGTAAATTTATTTTATTATTTGTATATTTTGAAGTAATAGAATGTTTTATTTGTAATAATGATTAGTCATTATTTTTTGTAAATAAATTAGGGCAAAATGAGCTCGGATCATCAGTGGATGTACAGAAGGGTTATTAATGGATTTTTGAATAAAGATTTATTGACTGGACTTGAAACTTTCATCAATTTTAGATGTAGTCAATCATGATTGATGGATAGAAAAAAAATTAAGTGTCCATGTAATCATCGAAAGAGTCAGAATATCCCTTTTCGTGATGCAGACACTAAGATATCATTTGGCAAAATATGACTTAGTGCCAAATTATCTTGTTTGGATTTATCATGGGGAAAGTACATTGGCTCTGAATATTGACCAAAATGAGAGTATTGAATCGTTTGTTTGTGGTGAAGACTCATCAAACACTAGAATGATCATGGAAGCTACTAGTGCTGACTTCAATATGGATTACGTGGATGAACCACGTAATCTTGAAGCTTAGAAATTTTATGAAATGCATAAAGATACAGATAAAGAGTTGTGGCCTAGTTGTAAAACACATTGGCAATTGTCTCTTGTGGCTCGACTAATGAGCATTAAGTCATAAAATCATATGTCTGAAAAATTATTTGATCTGGTAACAGAACTGATGAAGGAGATTGTTACGGATAATAATTAGATCACTAACAACTTTTACAATACTAAGAAGTTACTAAGAGGTATGGGTCTACTAGTGGAAAAAATTGATTGTTGTTTAAATGCATGCATGTTATATTGGGGCGGTGAAAGTGATTTAATTAGCTATAAGTTTTGTGACGATCCTCGATTTAGGAAGGCACCTCGTGTTGTAGATACGATAAAAAAAATTAAAGGTTGTCTTTAAGAAGATGTATTATTTTCTATTAATTCTTTGATTATAGAGAATATATGCATCAAATGCTACAACAAATTATATTAGGTGACATTCCGAGCATGTAGTTGAAGAAGGGGTAATGAGTCATCCATCAGATTCACCTGCTTGGAAGCATTTTAATTATATACATCAAGATTTTGTAGTAGAAAGTCGAAATGTGAGATTAGGTCTCTGCACTAATGGATTTCAGCCATTTGGGTAATCTGGACAATAGTATTCAACATTGCTAGTGATAGAGACACCTTATAACTTACCTCCGTGGTTGTCTATGAAGGAGCAATATATGTTTTTATCAATATTGGTTCCAGGGCCGAAAAATCTGAAAAACATGCTGGATGTTTTCTTAAAGCCGTTTATTTCAGAGTTAAATCATTTATGAGATGTTGGCGTGAATACATAAGATATCTCAAAGATGCAAAATTTCATTATGCGGGCAGCCCTTATGTGGACTGTAAGTGTCTTTCCTGCATATTAAATATTGTCTGACTGGAGCACTGTAGGATGATTCACATGCTCGTATTGCATGACACATTCTGATGCATTTACCCTCAAATTTAGTGGTAAATAGTCATGGTTTGATAACCATCGTATGTTTCTACCTATGAATCATACATTTCGAAGAAATATAACTGCATTTCGAAGAAATAAAACTATGATGACAGTTGCACTAGCTGCTATTAGGAGATGATATTATTACACAGATTCATAGTTTGGGTTTGAAAAAGGTAACTGAAAAGGATGCTACTGAAAGTAATGAACCAATAGGAAAATTATTTGGATGGAGGAAACGTAGTATATTTTGGGACTTTCTCTATTGGAAGTCCAATCTAATTCATCATAAATTAGATGTAATGCATATTGAAAAAATTGTTTTTGACAATGTTTACAACACTATCCTTAATGTAGATGGAAAAAGAAAAGACACTTAAAAATCATGACAAGAGCTGAATAATTTCTATCGGCGGCCTAAATTAAAACTGAATGAGGAAACAAGAAAATTCTTTAAAGCTTGCTACACACTTGATAAGAAGGGAAGATAGATATTGTGTGAAAGGGTTAAAAATTTGAAATTCTTTGATGGATATGTGTCAAATATGGGTAGATGCTTGGATATGAAAAATCTTAAGTTATTTGGAATGAAAAGTCATGACAGTCATGTACTTATGCAGAGATTAATACTAATTGCATTCCGTGAATTACTTCTACTAAGTGTTTGGAAGGTCCTTATAGAACTAAGTTTGTTTTCAAACAGATAACTGCAAGCACAATCAAAATCGATGACATTGTGAGGCTGAAGAATGACATTCCACTTATTATTTGTAAGCTAGAATGGATATTCCAACCGAGTTTTTTTGATATAATGGAGAATTTCCAGGTCCATTAGGCATATGAAGCAAGGATTGCAGGGCCAATGCAATTGAGATGGATGTATCTTTTTTAGAAGTAAATACATATAATTTGCTGTGTTTTATTATTTCATACTTTAAGTAATATTGTAATTTAATTAATTTGAAACCTAACATTGTGGTTGTAGGTATCTTCGTAAGTTGAAATTGAATGTTAGAATCAAGGAAAAAGTTGAAGTTCAATTTGCAATGCATATTTAGTAGAAGATGCATCATCATTTTGTTCTTATTATTTTGATGATCACATCAATACAAAGAATAGAAATGTGCCACGAAATTATGAAGGTCATGTGATGATAGAAGATGATTTTATGGACAAACTATATATCTTCAAGCACCCTGGAAGAGCATTTGGAAGAACAATGAAAATATGTATGACAGATGAAGAGTACAAAGCAAGCATGACCTATGTTTTACTTAATTGTGAGGAGGTTGCACCATGCATTGAGTATGTATACACAAAATGGTTGCAAGTTAAATCATAGTTTAATTTTATATGTAATAGGAATTATTAAAAAATGATATACATTTTTTTCTATTTTTATATTTGTGCAGTATTTATGTTGAGTAGTTAAAATATAGGCAAGCATCAATTTCCAACAATGATATTGATTATATGCTAGAAACTGAATTTGCAAATTGGTTCAAAAATTATGTAAGAAATATTAAGTTTTAAATTTTGAATTATTTAATTTATTATTATCTTTTATTTGTTAATATCAATTTTTTTAATTAATGTCACAAAAAATTTATCCTTCAAATGGAGATTCAAATATTTTTATTCATAATCTGAGTAAAGGCCCATTTCGATATCTGACAACCTAACATAGTTTATGAGATTGATTATTATGTTCAACTCAAAGAAGTTATTGAGTTGGAGTATCCTGGACTCAAAAATAATAGGATTGTATTATTTAAGTGTGAGTGGTTTGATTCCTACACCAAATATGGGCACAAAGATTAATTTGGATTATAAGCTAGTGGATGTTAACCATAAACGCAAATATAATCGATATGAGCGATTTATTATGGCAGTTCAAGCTGCTCGGGTATATTATTGTACATATCTGATTTTATTTCATGAAAAGAGAGATTGGTGGGCGATTTGCAAGATCAAAGCTCGATCAAAATTTGAAGTATCAACATCGCAACAAAGAAGTGCAGACTTAGAATTTGCACCGACATTTTAGGAAGATGACATAAATAATATTGAGCATTTGAATGTAGATGAAGATCCATAAAATTTATGTGACTCAAATGGTGGCACATTAGAAATTTAAGATGATCAATTTCTATTTGAAGATGAGTTCGAACTTCTTTTGGAATCAGACGAAATATCAGAAAATCCATTGGAGGATGACAATGATGCTGATAATTAAATTGTTATAATTTTATTATAAATTTAAATTGTTATAATTTCATTGATATCTATCGGTATGTTTTATTCAAAAATGCATGCTTGTTCATCATATTTATATTTTTTGTTCTTTGTTTTATTTTATATAGTATATGGCACCTAAAGGACGTGGACGTGTCGGAGCTTGACGTGTACACCAAAATGAACAAAATTCTTTAGTATGTTACATAATGTTGCAAAATCAGTACCATCTCATAGCCACCATATCCTTACTTTAACATCACAATCACCGCCTCTATTTATTTCACCATCACCATCATTAAGACATCTACTAACACCTTTATCACATATAAGCGCACCACCGATTGTGCTTCCTGTCACACTTTTGATCCATCTCTATCTTCTACACCACAATTTACACACATTGTTCCCCCATTTACAATACCAACAACATCATCAAATGTTGTGCCTTCCTCTAAAGTTAGTGCAAAGTTAGAAATTGATATTGTGGATGAGAGGTAAAAAAAATATGTAAAAATGATTTGAAAAAAAATGTGATGTTACTGTCATTGGTTTTTTAATATTGTTATGATTTGCTTGTTTTCTATGTTATTTATTTATTTGTACAGTTTTATTCCATCTCACATGTGTTCGACTATAATTACAAAGACTTTTAAGAAAATGGATGATGCCAAAGCCTTCTCCTGGAAGAAAGTTTCTCAATCGACAAATGAGTCATATTTTAATGACTTTAAGGTAAAAACAACAAAACAATAGAATTGAAAAATAATTATCTAATTACTTAACTTTTATGTTGGTCATTATTCAAGCAGTAAATAATTATGTCCTTGTTGTTAATATAAATTCATTTGTCATTTTTTTATTTATAGAATCACTACACATGGCCACCCAAATTTGATTAAAAGATAAAGTCATTATGAGAGATCAAAGCTGCTCAATGATATTTTGATTTTGATCATAAATTAAAGAAAATGAAAGAAAGACCTGATTTTATATCCGAGGAAGACTGGCCCAAGTGCCTTAATTATTGGGAGGAGCTAGATGTGAAGAAAAAATTAGATATTGCCAGCAAAAATCGACGAAGTGATATTTTTAGACTAGGTACAGGAATCTATCGATACACAGGAAGTTCACTGTCGAGTATTGAGCATGCTCGAGATTTGGTACAAATTTAAAATTCTAAACATATCTATATTTTGTGGTTGTCCAAAAAGTCCAATATATATAATCTCTGCATTGTTTTATTAATTTGGTTAAATTTTTTTATAATTTGTTTTTTTATGAATTACTAAAAACATATTCTAGGCTGAAGAATTTGGACGAGATCAAATTTTATGAGAGTTTCAAAAATATGCATGTGAAGAAAGTGAATGGTCAGTATGTTGAAAATAAGTCTTAGAAGATTGCAGTAAGAAATTGTTATATTAATTAGACTTTATAAAATGACAGTACATTATAAAATTTATTTTGAATGCAAAATATTTATTTTATTTTTTGTAAATATAGAATAGTTTTTATTTCTATGTTAACTAAGGACCTAATGGAGGAACGTGTGACATTGACTTATCAACAAGTTGAGGGTTCTATAAATCATCAACCAATTGATTATGATCCAATTTATTTGGAGATAATAGGAGGTCGAAAGAAGCAGCGAGTGTAGGGAATCGGCTCTAAGTGAGTGGCATTTTGTTGTAGCAGTCATGCTTCTAATTCATCTATCTCAGCAATGGTGGATGAGATGGTCGAACAACAAGCATAGGAAACAAATGAACGTATTGTAGATATAGAGACCGAATTGAAAAAGAAGGATGAGCAGATAACTAATTTGATGGAAGAAATGCAAGAAATTAAAGATTAAAAAAGCAATGCAACAACAGATGTCCTATATAGAGTCATAGTTAGTGGCATTGGCATATCAGATAGCATTCCGAGATCCAGCTGCGAATCCTCACAAGAAAGGCTAGTATTCCCTACAAATTATGAGGATGATTGATTATAAGAATTATTTCTGAACTATTATTTATTTTTGTCTATGTGTAGTAAATAATAATGATATTTTGTTGCAAGTATCAATTTTTTTTATTGTGGGTTTGTTCTTTGTTTTTTTGATTAACCAAATTATGAATTTTTATAGGACACATTATGTGAGAGAAGAGAAAAAATTCTAATTCAAAGCATTCAGACATTACCACGGTCCTTCTAATGCATGGGTCTCATATTTACTGATTTTAGCTTTCTCAAAAAGAGGGCTATCTTATCTTATCTTTATTATTCTAAAAACATTTTATTTTTGTACTCTCTTTATCTCTAAACATAATTGCTAGACATCTTTTGGATTTTTGGTCATGTTGTATGACAATAAACTTTAATTTGTGTTTGTTCATGTCTATAATATTTGTTTTTATATATCTATGAATTTGTTTTTGTGTCTTTGAATTTTTTGGGTAGAGTTTTAGTCTATTATAGGTATGTAAAAGCTTATAGTTAGTAGCGGCATTGGCGGTAGAGATCCTGGCAAATGCTGTGGCGGCATGGGTGGCCGCGGCGGCGGCCACCGCGGCACCAATAGCCGTAGCGGCGGCCGCGAAAGCGGGAGCAGCAGTGGGAGCGGAAGTGGCAGCAAAAGCGGCAGCAAAAGTGGCAGCGAAAGAGGCAGCAAAAGCGGCAGTGGCGGCAACAAAAGTGGCAGCGGTGGCAGTGAAAGCGGCAGCCGTGGCAACGGAAGCGGCAGCGGCAGCAAAGGAAGCAGTAGTGGAGGCAACAGAAGCGTAAGTGGAAGAGACGATGGTGGCAGCAATGCCAGCACTGGCAGTAGAGGGTGTCGCAACATTAGTGGCATAGGCGACATCAGCGGCAGCATCAACAACATCGGCAGTAGTGCTAGCAACACCAGCAGCATCAACTACGGCAGCGACGGTAGAAGCAGCAGTGGCAACAATGTCAGAAGTGGCAGGGGCAGCAGCGGTAGCAGTAGCGGAAGCGGCAGCGGGGGCAGTGGCGGCAGCGGTAGCTGCGGTAGCAGCACTAGCATCAGCCGTGGCAATGGCATCGACAGTGGAACTAGTAGCGGCAGCGGAAACGGTAGTGATAGTGGCTGTGGCAGCCACGGCAGGAGTGGCAGTGGTAGTGGTTGCAGCAGCAACAACAACAAATGTGATATATACGTATGTATATAATCAGTATATATGTATATATAATACTACAGTTTTTATGTACATATATACTGAGTATATATATGTACTCAATATATATGTACCCATAATACTGTAGTTTAAATGTAAATATACTATAGTAAAATATGTACAGGTGAAATGCTAGTATATATATACATATTTACTACAGTAATTAATATTTATCAAAACATAGTTATATTTTATTTATTTTGATTTGATTTGGTGGTTTAAATTTCGTACATATATGATATCACATTATTTTTTATATGAAGCATGTATAAGTAAAGACATATTTTAACAAACATGAAGCACCGTGACTCGGACAGCATTTTCCCATCGAATAGTTGGTGATCAGAGGAGCAGTGGGAGATAAAGCAATGTCAATGCATTGATAGATTATACTTAATGCACAGTCGGTAGATACATTGATTAAGTAAGATGTAATATAATTTTTATTATTTTTTTGTTTTAGTTATTTAAAATATTGTATTAGAATAAGTTATTGAATGAATTTTTGTTTTAATTTAAATTTTCGTTAATAGTTTGTGTTTTTAGTAAAATTAATTTTAAAATATTAAATTAATTAATTAAATATGTGTTGAAACTGTATGATATTTAACTGTAATTTTTGTTTGTTCATGTCTATAATAACTGTTTTTATATATGTGCGAATATGTTTGTGTTTCTCAAAAATTGGTGGGTGGAGTTTTAGCTAATTATAAGTATGTAAAAGCCTATTATAATCAGAGGTAGCTGCAGCGGCAGCAGCAGGAGCAGTGACAGCAGTGGTGATAGTGGTGGTAGTGGCGTAAGAAGCAGCTACAGTAGCAACGGCAGTAGCAATGCCGACAGCATCGTCGATAGGGGTGGCAGTAACTACAGTGGCACTGACAGCAGCAGTGGCAGCAGCTACCGCGAAGGCAGCGGCAGCGGCAGCGGCAATAGTAATGGCAGCAGTGGCAGTGGCTATAGCGGAGGTAGTGGAGGCAGCGATGGCAGTGGCGGCAGTGGCGACATCAATGGCAGCAGCGACTGCAGCGGCAGCAAGGGCAGTGGCGGCGGCGGAGGCAACAGCATAAGGGGCGGCAGGGATAGTAGCGACAGCATGAGTAGTAATAATGATAACAAATGTGGCATATACGTACTTAATAGTCAGTATATACGTACATATAATTATGCAGTATTTTATTTACATATATACTGAGTATAAATATTCTCAGTAAATATGTACGCATAATACTGCAATTTATATGTACAAATGCCGCAGTAATATATGTATGAGTGAAATGCTAGCATATATGTATATTTTTTTCTATAGTAATATATATTTATCAAAACATAGTTTTTTTTATTATTTTTTTTATTTGATTTAGTGGTTTAAATTTCTTATAGATGTGGTACGACATTGTTTTCCAGACAAAGCTTGTATAAGTGAAGTGATTTTTCAAAAGACATGAAGCAGTGTGACTCGGACAGTTTTTTCGCAGTGTAAAGTTGGTGATTGGAGGAGCAGAGGGAGAGAAAATAATGTTAATGCATTGATAGATTATACTTTATGCATAGTCGGTAGATACATTGATTACTAAGATATAATATAATTTTTGTTATTTTTTTAAGATATTGTATCAGAATAAGTTATTAGATGAATTTTTTTTGTTTAATTTAAATTTTCATTTTTAGTTTCAGTTTTTAAAAAATTTAATATAACAATATTATATTTTGAATTAAATTTTAGTTTAAGCTGTAAAACAATCAACTTTAATTTGTGGTTGTTCATGTCTATAATAACTATTTTTTTATATATCTATGAAAATATTTGTGTGGCTCCGAAATTTTTGGATAGATTTTTGGCCTATTATAGGTATGTAAAAGCCTATTATCAGAAGTAGTAGCAGTGCTAGCGATGGCAGTGGAAATGGCAGTAATTGCAGTAGTGGCAGGAGTGGCAGCGACAGGAGTGGTGGCATAAGAGGCAGAGGTAGCCACTGTACCGGAAGCAGCAGCACCATCTGCGGTAGCACCAACTGCACAGAAAGCAGTGGCAGCACTGAAAGCAGCGACATCACCGAAAGCAGTGGCAGCAGTAGCATAGGCGGCAATGATAGTAGTAGTGGTGGTAGCTGCAGCGGCAGCGGCGGTTGCGGCATGCAGTGGCAGCTCCTGTAGTGGGGGCAGCAGCGGCGACCATTTCAGCAGCCAAAGGCCATAGTTGAGGCAGCAACGGCGCCGGTTGTAGCTGTGGTAGCAGCGGCGATGGCCACAACTTCGTTAGTAGTGATGGTGGTGGAAACTACGATAGCAGCAGTTGTGTTGGCATGGACAATGGCAACAACAGCAGCTGCATGAGCGGTAGTGAGAGTAGCAGCAACAGCAACTATTGAGATATATACGTACGAATAAAGTCAGTATATACGTACATTTAATACTGTAGTATTTTATGTACATATATACTGAGTATATTTGTACTCAATTTATATGTACAATTAATATTGTTGTTTATATGTACATATACTGTAGTAATATATGTATGAGTGATTTGATAATATATATTTACATATGTACTGCAGGATTATATATGTATCAAAACATAACTTTTTTTTTATTTGACTGAGTAGTTTAATTTTCTAACAGATATGATACCGCATTGTTCCTCATACAAAGCTTATATAAGTGATGAGATTTTTCACTAGACATTACGTGCCGTGACTCGGACATCTTTGTCGTAGTAGAAAAATGATGATCAGAGGAGCAGTGGGAGAGAAAATAATGTCAATGAATGGATATATTATACTTTCTGCACTATTGGTAGATACATTAATGAATAAAAATAAAAGTTTGTTATCTTTTTTTTTGTTTTAATTATGTAAAATATTGAATTTGAATAAGATATTAAATGATTTTATTTTTTGTTTATTATAAATTATCTATAGTTTCAATTTTTATTCAATATGATTTAAAAATAATAAATTAGTTAATTAAAAAGTTTTAAAATTTTTTAAATTCTGTAAATATTTTTGAAATTAAAATAGCTCGAGAAAATTCCCTCGCTAAATTAGCGAGGGATATTTTCCTTGCTAATTTAGCGAAGGAATTTTCCCTATCTAATTTAGCTAGGGAAATATTAAAATTAGCGACGGATATTCCGTCGCTAATTTTTTTAAGCTAGGGACTTTAGCTAGGGAATCAGCCGTCGTTATTTTTGTTTAGCGACAGAATATTTCGTTTATCTTGCTATTTTAGCTACATAATTTTATTTAGCAAGGAAATTTTCCGTCGCTAATTTTTTAGCTAGAGAAACTTTCATCGCTAAAATTTTGCAAGGAGCACTTTAGAAAGGGACCCAATCCGTCGATATTCCATCACTATTTCCCATTTAGTGATGAAAATTTCTCATTTAGTTAGGGAATTGTCCCTAGCTATATGAGATTTTTCTTGTAGTGCAAGTTTAGCCGCAGAATTAATGAGGGATATAGGAGCTAAAGTGAGAGGTCATAATTTGGTAGTTAAGTAAGATCTCTCAAAATATTTTGATAAAGTAGAGTGGGGAATACTATGTAATGGGGAAAATTGGGTTTTCTGAATTCTGAATAGATTTGATACATAAATGTTTATCAAGTGCATGGCTAAAAATTTTAATAAATCGGCATGTAGGGAAAGAATGTAAACCAAAAAGAAGTTTAAGGCACAAAGATCTTGTCCCTTTCTTATTGTTTAACATATATCTGGAATTGATAATCATAAATGTAAAAAAAGGATGGCTACGGAGAATAATTTTAACGTACAAACAACCAAGCAACATACCAATGGTGGAGTGTTTACCATAAGCGGACGATGTAATTATTTTTGCAAATGTAAATAAAAGATCTTTAATAAATATGATAAAATTATTCCAAACACTAGAAGAAGAAACAGGGCATGTATTGAATAAAGTGAAAAGTTAGTTTCTAATAAATAGCAAGGGCACATGAAAAATTAGCCCAAAAAATTAAAAGAATTATAGGTTTCACGCAAAAGACAAGTATTTTAGCTTATCTGAGATGCCCAATATTTGAAGGTAGGATAAAGGAATAATATTTAGATTTTATTATTGAGAAAATAAAAGGAATTAGCAGGATGGAAAGAGGAGCTGTTGAATATGGCCGGAAGATTGACGATGATAGTCCATGTCCTTCAAAGCTCGCTAGTACATATGCTAATGATGATTCAACCACCCAAAAAAATTATAAGAAAGTAAGATAGAGAGATGCCAAACTTCCTATGGGTAAGGTAGAAAGGAAAACCGAAGCTCTACTAGAAAAAATGAAAGGATTTGTGTTATCCGAAAGAGGAGGCAGATTTAGGTCTCACGGGTCTAAATGACATGTCTAATGACTGGGCAAGTAAAAATTGGTAGAGATTCAAAGAAAAAGAAAACAAGAGCATATGAGCAAAAATTATGATAAGGTAAATATGGGCTCAATGGTGTCAAATGGGCATACCCGACCCGGCTCGGCACGAGGTACAACATGATTCGGTCGTGCCTAGCTCAGTACATCATGAGAATTTTTCTTGCCCGTACCCATGTCGGGCCTACTCATGGGATGAACCATGTTGTGCCGTGTCGACGCCAACTGGACCTCATGTTGGGTCAAGCACTACACAGTACTATGCCCTCTTGGCATGGTACCTCTGCATAAGCCGAGAAACCACCTAGTGGCTGAGCATGAAAGACCCGAAAATTGCTCGGGTCTGATTCCACCTGCCACCCAATTCCTAACGGTTCAAAAAATAATACAAAATTAAAATTTTGAATTTAAGCCATTGGATTTTGCCTCCAACGACTATGTGGCAGAATCCGACGGGCCACATGATTTTGCCCCAAAAAAAATCAATAAATTATTAAAAAAAATTTCTTATTATTATTCTAAAAGGCCCCCCCCCCTCTAATTTTTATGTTTTTCAATAACATAAATTCTCATACTCTTTCTCAAATCTCTATCCTAAAATTATCTCTCAGGATTTCGACTCAGCTTTCAGGACTCACAACTTGGGCTCGTCTTTGGTTGGTGTTTACATAGTCTTAGGAAGTTGGATTTGTGATGCACGTGCTTTACCTTTATACTATTTTACGAGTATTTCTATTTTTTAATTAGTTAACTAAACCTTTAAGTTTTAAAATAATATTTAAAAATAATTAGTTTTTTACTTTCTCTCTTTCTTTCTCTACTCTATGAACTAGCCTTTTATCTTTAAAGAACCAAAAAAAACAAATACTAATGAATTCAATTTAAATTTAGAAAATGAAAATCTTACACCAAGGTCAGAGGCATCTGAAACGTTGGTTTCTTCGGTCGTCTCAACCCAAATATCTAAAAAATAAAAAACTAGGACTTTTGTAGTTTGGACTCATTTTAATATAAAAAAATAAAAAAATTTTAGGGCTGATGAAGAATAAATGACACAGTGCAAATATTGTAAAAAATTTTTAACTAGTAAGAGTGCAATTGGGACTGGACACCTTAAGAGACATGTAGAAATATGCACCAAAAAACACGATGCATTATATCCTAGGCAACCCCAACTTAGCAGTGCATTTCTTGAGGGTGGATCTAGTCCAGTCTCAAAGTTTACCCTCTTCATATACCACAACAAGTTCGATAGAGAATGCATGGTCAAACTTATCACCTTGATTGGTCTTCCAATCAGTTTTTTGGAAGATCCAAGGGTAGTGAGTATCATAAGATTCCTATGTCCACATCTAGGAACGAAATGCTAAAATATTATAAGTTAGAAAAATAAATAATAATTAATGAATTTACGGCATATAGTGGAGTGGTTTCTATGATGTTTGATATCTGGACTAGTCGCGATGATGCATCTTATGCATGTCTCACCACCCACTATATAAATTCAAATTGGTCTTTAAATAAAAAATTTTTTTGTATTCTACGAGATTCTTCATTCTCATGATGGTCTAGCAATTTTTGAGTATATGATGATAATATTTAGCAAATATAAAATTCAAATTAAAATTTTAGTATCACATCAATGACGCATCTAATAATATAGTAGAAATTAACATGTTTGTTAGGAATATTAGATATAGATCATTTAGAGAGATTTTCGACATCAGATACATGTGTCACATGATTAACTTGATTATACAAGAGGAGATGAAGGTGTATTACTCTGCTTTGGAAAACATACATAATTCACTAAAATACAACCGCATGTCTCACAGACAACAAAAGTTCAGTAGTCTCTGTTAGTCTGTGAATCTTAAGAACCATCCATTGTGCTTCCTGCACACACTTTTGATCCATTTCTATCTTCTATACCACATTTTACACCGATTATTCCCCCATTTACAAAACCAATGACATTATCAAATTCTGTGCATTCTTCTATAGTCAGTGCAAAGTTAGAAATTAAGATTGTGGATGGGAGGTAAAAGAAATATGTAAAAATGAGTTGAAAAAAAAAATTTTGATGTTACTTTTAGTGGTTTTTTTATATTTTTATGATTTGCTTATTTTTAATGTTATTTATTTATTTGTATAGTTTTATTCCATCTCACAAGTGGTCGAATATAATTACAAAGTCTTTCAAGAAAATAGCTGATTCTGAAGCTTTCTCTTAGAAGAAAGTTTCTTAATCGACAAAAGAGTCATATTTTAATGACTTTCAGGTAAAAATAACAAAACAAAAGCAATGAAAAATAATTATCTATATTATATAACTATTTAAATGTTATTATTCAAGTAGTAAATAATTATGTTTTTGTTGTTAATATAATTTTTTTTGTCATTTTTCTATATATATAATTAGTGCTCACGGGCACCCAAATTTGATGGTAATATAAAGTCATTATGGGAGATCAAAGCTACTCAATAGTATTCTGATTTTGTCCATAAATTAAAGAATATGAAAGAAAGTCTTGATTTTATATCCTAGGATGACTACCCTAGTTGCTTAATTATTGGGAGGAGCCAGATGTGAAGAAAAAAATCAGGTATTGCCAGCAAAATTCGACGAAGTGAGGTAGCTGGACTAGGTACAGAAATCTGTCGACACACATGAGGGTAAAAGTCGAGCATTGAGCATGCTTGAGATTTGGTACAATTTTTAATTTCTAAACATGTATATATTTAGTGATTTTCCTAATAGTCCAATAAATAAAATCTTTGCATTGTTTTATTAATTTTGTTAAATTTTTTGAACATTTGTTTTTTTATGACTTAATAAAAACATATTCTAGGCTGGAAAATTTAGTCGATATCCAAATTTTTATGAGATTTTCAGGAAGATGCATGTGAAGAAAGTGCATGGTCAGTATGTTGACAACAAGTCTCAGATGTTTGATATAAGAATTTGTTATATTAATTAGATTTTATAAAACTACAGTAAATTATGAAAATTGCTTGGAATGCAAAATATTTATTTTATTTTTTGTATATCTAGAATAGTTTTTTTTTATTTTATCTCAAGACCTAATGGAGTAACGTGTGATAGTTTCTCATCAACAAGTTGAGAGTTCTATTGATCTTCAACCAATAGACTATGATCCTATTTATTTGGACACAATAGGAGGTCGAAAGAAGCAGCGAGTGTAAGGAATTGGCTCTAAGTGAGTGGCATTTTGTTGTACCAGTCATGCTTTTAATTCATCTGTCTCAGTAATGTTGGATGAGGCAGTCGAACAACAAGCACTAGAAATAATAGAACGTATTGTAGTTATGGAAAACAAAATGAAAAAGAAGGATGAGTAGATATCTCATTTGACATAAGAAATATATGAAATTAAAGAACAAAAGGATGGGCTATATACTAATTTGATAGAAGAAATGTAACAAATTAAAGAAATGAACCATGAGATAAGAGAAATTAAGAATGTAATGCAACAATAGATGTCCTATATCTAGTCATAGTTAGTGATAATGGCGCAATAGATAGCATTCCGAGATCCAGCTACGAATCCTCGTAGGAGAGGCTAGCATTCCCTACAAATTATGAGGATGATTGAGTATGAGAATTATTTCTGAACTGTTATTTATCTTTATCTAGGTGTAGCAAATAAGTATGATATTTTTTTGCAGATTTTAATTTTATTTATTTTGGTTTTGTTCTTTGCTTTTCCAATTAACCTAATTATGAATCTTTGCAGGATACATTATGTGAGACAAAAGAAAAAATTTTGATTCAAAGCATTCAGACATTACCATGGTCATTCCAATGCATGAGTCCCATATTTATTGATTTTAGCTTTATCAAAAGGTGGGATAGCTTATCTTATCTTTATTATTCTTAAAACATTTTATTTTCCACTCTCTTTATCTATAAACTTTATTGCTGGACATCTTTTGGATGTTTGTTGAAGCTGTATGACAATCAACTTTAATTTTTGTTTGTTCATATCTATAATAATTATTTTTATATATCTGTGAATATGTTTTTGTGTCTCTGAATTTTTTGGGTAGAGTTATAGCCTATTATATGTATGTAATAGCCTATTATATGTATGTAAAAGCCTATTATCAGCATCAGTAGTAGTGGTAGAGGCGGCAGTAGTGGCAGTGATGGCAGTGGTGGTGCTGGTGGCAGAAACGGCAACGACGGTAGTAGCGGCAGAAGTGGCAGCGGTGGCAGTAGTGGGAGTGGCGGCAGTAGTGACTACAGTTGTAGCCGAAGCAGTAGCAGCATCAGTGATAGCAGAGGGAGCGGCAGCATCAGCGGCTGTAGTGGTAGTGGTGGCAGTGGCCGTAATGGTGGCATCAGTGGTAGCAGAGGCAGCAGCGGCAACAGTGGCAGCAATGGCAGTAGTGGCATTAGCGACAGTAGTGGTAGTGGTGGTAGCAGTGGCAGCACCTGCAGCATAGGCAGCACCGGCAGTGGTGACAACACTGAATGCAGCAGCAGCAGCGGCGGCAGGTGTAGCAGTGATAGTGGGAGTAGCAGCAATGGCAATATATGTGGTATATATGTACGTATATAGGCAGTATATGCGTACATATAATTCTATAGTATTTTATGTACATACATATAGAGTTTATATGTACTCAGTATATATGTATGCATAATACTGCAATTTATATGTACATATACTACATTAATATATGTACGAGTGAGATGCAAGTCTATATGTACATTTTTACTACAGTAATATATATTTATCAAAAGATTATTTTTTCAAATTTATTTTGATTTGATTGAGAGGTTTAAATTTCTTACAGATGTGGTACCACATTGTTTCCCACACGAAGCTTGTATAAGTGAATTAATTTTTCAACAAACATGAAGCACCGTGACTCGGACAATTTTTTTGCCGCAGAAAGTTGGTGTTCGGAGAAGCAGAGGGAGAGAAAGCAACATCAATGCATGTATAGATTATACTTTATGCACAGTCAGTAGATACATTGATTAATAAAATATAATATAATTTTGTTATTTATTTGTTTTAGTTATCAAATGAAATTTTTTAAATATAATATAATATAATATAAGTTATTAAATGAAATTTTTTTGTTTATTTTAAAAATTTCATTTATAGTTTCTGTTTTTATTAAATTTAATTTAAAAATATTAAATTATTTAATTAAATTTTAGTTTAAGCTGTATGATAATCAACTTTAATTTGTGTTTGCTTATGTCGATAAAAACCATATATATATATGAATATGTTTGTGTGTCTCCGAATTTTTTTGGTAGGGTTTTAGCCTATTATAGGTATGTAAAAGCCAATTATCAACAGCAGTAGCAATGGTGGCAGCAATAGTGGTAGTGACGGCAACGGCGATGGGGTGGCAGCGGCAATAGAGGAAGTGGCAGTGGTGGCAGTGGCGGTCATGACAACGGTGGTAGCATTAGGGGAACAGCGGCGGTAGTAGCATTGGCGGTCACAGCATCAGTGGGTGCGGCGGCAGTGGAGGCAGTGGCGGTATGATCGGCTGCACCGGAAGTAGTGGTGACAGGGGCAATAGTAGCGGCTACACCGGAACCAGCAGCTACACTAGAACCAGCTGCTGCACCGGAACCAACGGCAGCACCACAACCAACGGTAGCACCAGAACCAGCAGCAACAGTGGTAGTGGCAATAGCGGCAGCAACGGCAGTGGCGGTAGCAATGGCCATAGTGGTGGCAACTGTAGTAGTGGCAGTAGTGGTAGCTACGGCATGCAGCAGCTGCTATGGCATGCAGTGACTGCTACGGCATGTAGCGGAAACTACGGCATGCAGCGGCAGCACTACAGTAGCGGCAGTGGTGATAGCCACTATAACGACTAGCAGTGGTGGCAGCGGCAGCGACATCGGCAGCAACAACGACAGCAGTAATGGTATTGGCAGCGACAACGACATCGACATTGGCTGTAGCGGTGATAGCAGCAGTTGTATTGGTAGCAACAATGGCAATGGCACTAGTGGCAGCAGCGGCAAGAGTAGTGGGAGTAGCATCAACAATAATAATTGCGGTATATACGTACGAATAAAGTCAGTATATACATACATATAAACTACATTATTTTTTGTACATATATACTGAGTATATTTGTACTCAATTTATATGTATACATAATACTATAATTTTTATGTACATATACTTCAGTAATATTTGTACGAGTGAAATGCTAGTATATATTTACATATATACGGTAGGATTATATATTTATCAAAACAAAACTTTTTTTTTATTTTAATTTGACTGAGTTGTTTAAATATCTTACAGATATGATACCACATTATTCCTCATGCAAAGCTTATATAAGTGTTGGGATTTTTCACTAGACATTACGTACCATGACTCGAACAGCTTTGTCGTAGTAGAAAAATGATATTCAGAGGAGCAGAGTTAGAAAGCAATGTTAATGAATGAATATATTATTCTTATGCACTATCGGTAGTATATTGATGAATAAGATGTAATAAAATTTCGTTATTTTTTGTTTCAATTAAGTAAAATATTGAATTAGAATAAGTTTTTAAATAATTTTATTTTTTGTTTATTATAAAATATTTATAGTTTCATTTTTTATTCTATTTGATTAAAAATATTAAATTATTTAATTAAAAAATTTTAAAATAAATTAAATTCTGCTACCATTGCTACCACTACCGCTCCACTTTACCCTGGGAATTTTTCGTCGTTATTTTCATTTAGCGACATAAAATCTCATTTATCTTACTAATTTCGCTAGGAAATTTATCTTTTTTAGCAATGAATTTATTCGTCACTAAATTTTTAGCTAGGAACACTTTCCCTCTCTAAATTTTAGCAAGGAGCGCTTTAGATAGGGAACAAATCAATCAGTAATCCATCACTATATCACGTTTAGCGACAAAAAATGCTCATTTAGCTAGGGAATTGTCCCTAACTATATGAGATTTTTCTGGTAGTGTTGCTCTTAAGGCTAGTATAAAATACTAGAGGCAAGAGTAGCCAAGTAGTAAGCTGGAGAAATGGAAATGGACTCATATACTTAACATAGTAGTTTGGTGCGTATGGAATGCTAGAAACACAAGTAGATTTGAGAACTCTTCATTGAAGGCCAAAAATATCCTACAAGAAATTAAAAGAGAAAGTGCCTACATTTCAGCCTTTAATTCAAAAAAAGTTAGCACTAAGGCTATAGAGATGGAATCAATTTGTTATGGGGTCTGGAAACCATCAAGAAAACCCCTCCAGAGATTAAAACATTTATTTGGAACAAGCCACCTAAAGATGCACTAGCTATAAACACGGATGGTAGCTTTAACAGAGATATGAGAGTAGCATGAGGAGAAGGGGCTATAAGTGATGAGGATGGAAAGCTCTTGAAAGCCTTCACAATGAGGGGTGCAGCCACCTCAGCCTTGCATTCAGAAATTATGGCCTTGCAGAAATGGCTGGAAATATGCAAGAACCACAATTTCCAAAACATATATGTACAGGTAGATTCAAGACATTTGGTGGAACTAACCAAGGTAAGATAGAAATGTGGAGGTTCAAGGAGGAAATATGGGATATCAGGCAGGCTCTAAAAGATTTGAAGGGCAAAGTAATACACACATTTAGAGAAGTTAATTCCCTGACAGATAGGTTAGCAGAAAAGGGTATGAAGAAATATTAGCAGAAAAGGGTATGAAGAAAGGTTAGCAGAAAAGGGTATGAAGAAAGGTTAGCAGAAAAGGGTATGAAGAAAGGTTAGCAGAAAAGGGTATGAAGAAAGGTTATCTGAAATTTGGCGGGGAGGAGGTTCCAGATAAATTTAAAGGTTTATTAAAATTGGAAAGAACAAGTTTTCCTTATTTTATAATTATAAAGCATAAATAATATTAAGGCAGGATGGTTTGCGGCCTTGGTAGGATAAAGTTAGAAGGGGCTCACGAGCCATCCTAGCCCCGACTCTTGTGATTTAAACATTTAGTAAACAAAATCATATAAATAAATGATAAAATGGATTAAGATAGGTACTAGGGGTATATTGCAATAGGGCAGAAAGATAATTGTATAATTTCCTAGTTGTTTGTTTGTTGTTTAAATGGGCAAGAGACAGCAAAAAGCAAAGTAGAATATGGAGGAAGGTTTATACAGTTTAATGGCATGGGAGAAGTTCAATTCTTCCCTGCTTTATGCAGGATTATGCTTGTTCGTATGATAGGCTTCAGCTAAGATATTGTATTTCTGGTGACAGGAATAAAGCTAGAGGTAGAATTAAATTGCAAAGAGGCAGAAGCAAGAGGAAGTTTTAATGTGATTTAGAAGTGAGAGAAAGCTAGAATGTTATTTAGAAGCAGAGGCAGAATATAATATGATTTATTGTGTGTATGGCTATGGTTTGTACAATGTGGATTTGTTTTAAGAGACAGGTAGGCAGAGGGAAACAAGTTAGAGGCTTATGCAAAAGGAAAATTAGCTCAAGGGAGGAGGTGGATACAGCTGTACCTGCAGATCCTGCTGATTGTTGGTTGGCAGGTTATTTTTCCATGTTGTTTTTGAAGAGGGAGAGGCTGGCTCACTGTGCCCTGTGAATGTTTTTTGATTTATCAGGATGTAAATCTAAACACAGAAGAGACATGCATAGAGCCAGAAGAGGGAGGAGAAAAAGGTAGAAAAGCAACAAGGGGGAAGGAGAATAGAAGCAGATTTTATATTATTGATTATATGGATGCTGCTTGTTTGCATGGTGTGGTTTTGTTGGTTGTATGTTGGTTTGTCAGGTAGGCAGAACATGAGGGTCAGAACAGAGACAGATACACGAGGGAATCGAGTTAGATGTTGATGCAAAAGGCAAATTAGCTCAAGGGAGGAGGAGGATAAAGCTGTACATGCAGATCCTACTGATTGTTGGGTGGTGGGCTGCTTTTCCTGGCTGCTTTGTATAGGGGGAGGCTGTTGTCTTCTTGCATACTAGGCCCAGTGTATGTTTTTGGATTTATCAGGAGGTAAATCTAAAGACAGAAGAGATATTCATAGTTGCATAAGAGAGAGGAGAAAAAGGCAAAAAAGCAACATGGGGGAAAGATAACACAAGCAGTTTTAATTTTTTTATTATATGGATGCTATTTGTTTGCATGCTATGGTTTTGTTATATGTTGGGATGTTAGGGAGGAAGAACATGAGGGATAGAATAAAGACAGATACATGATGGAAAAAAGTTAGAGGTTGATGCAAAGGGCTAATTAGCTCAAGGGAGGAGGATAAAGCTGTACCTGCAGATCCTGCTTATTGTCGGTTGGCAATCTACTTTTCCCTGCTGTTTTGCACATGGGAGGCTATTGGATGCTTGCTTACTGGACCCTGTGTATGTTTTTAGAATTATCAGGATATAAATCTAAAGACAGAAAAGATATACACAGAGGAGAAAAGAGAGGAGAAAAAGGCAGAAAAGCAACATGTGGGAAGGAGAACAGAAGCATATTTTATATTATTGATTGTATGGATACTACTTTGTGTGTTGCATGGTCGTATGTTAGGTAGGTAGAACATGAGGGATAGAATAGAGACAGATGCATGAGGAGCTAAGGTTTTGGAGTAGTAGTAAGGAGAGAGTAGGAGGATAAAAGCAAGATGCTGCTACTAGGAAGGCAGTAGAAGGAAATAGCACACATAAGGAAGAATTTAGCTCTAAGCCAAATTGGAAAGTTACTAAAAGAGTAGATTTCAAAGTTAAGCTATAAAGAAGAAAGAATGGGTAGGAAATAAGCACAAAAATGCCAAATTTAATTTTATTTAAAGGGCTTAAGGCCTTAAATGTTAAGCATTATTATATTTTAATTTGAACTCTATAATTTGGTTGGAGTATGAGGGTGGGGGGTTGGGGGTATTTAGTTTGTACAAAAGGTATTCCCCCGCGAAATGAGAGGTTTATAATAATAATAAAAAATAGTATAAAAAAAAGTAAAATAAGTTAAATAAGAAGAATAAGAAGAATAATATGAACGAGAAGAATAAGAAGAATAAGATGAATAAATAGAAAGAGAAGAAAGAGATGAAAAAGAAGAATAAAGAATAAAAAGAATAATAAAAATAAGAAAAATAAGAAGAATAAAAAAAAATATGAATAAAAAAAATTAAGAATAATAAGAATAATAAGAATAATAGGAAGAATGAGAAAATTAGGAAGAATGAGAAAATTAAGAAGAATAAGAAAAATAAGATATATAAGAAATATAAGAAGAATAAAAAAAAATAAAAAATAATAGAAGAATAATAAAAATAAGAAGAATAAAATAAAAAAAAGAATAATAATAAAAAGAAGAAAATGATAATTAAGAAGAATATTAATCATTAGAAGAATTAGATGACTAAGAATAAGATCAAAAAATAGAAGAATAAAAAGAATAAGAAGAATAAGATGAAAAATAAGAAAAAATAAAATAATTAGAATAAGAGGAATAAGAATAATAAGAAAATTATGAAGAATAAGAAAAATAAGAAGAATAAACAATATAAGAAAAATAATATGAATGAGAAGAATCTGAAGAATAAGAAAAATAAGAAGAAGAATAAAATAAGTAGAATAATAATAATAATAAATAAAATAATAAGAAAAATAAGAAGAATTAGAAGGATAAAAGTAATAAGATTAATAAAAAGAATAATAAAAAGAATAATAAGAATAAGAATTATAAGAAGAATATGAATAATAAGAAAAATAAGAATAAAATGATAAAGAAGAATATGAATAAGAAAAAAGAATTAGATGAATAAGAAAATAAAAAGAATTAGAAGTATAAAAATAATAATAAGAATAAGAAGAAAAAGTATAATTAATAGAATAAGAAGAATGAGAAAGAATAAGATGAATAAGAAAATTAAAAAGAATAAAAAGAATAAAAAGAATAAAAATGAATAAAAATGAATAAAGAGAAAAGTTGAATAAGTAGAATAAAAGGAATAAGAAGAATAAGAATAATAAGAAAAATAAAAACAAAAAGAACAAAAAGAAGAATAAGAAGAAAAAGATTAATAAGAAGAATAAAAAAGAATTAAAAGAAGAATCATAATAATAAAAAGAATAAGATGAATAAGTAGAATAAGAAGAAAAATAAGAAAAATAAGAATAAGAAGAATTAGAAAAATAAAAATAATAAAAAGAATAATAAGAATTAGAAGAAAGAGAATAATATTTGGAATAAGAAGATAAGAAGAATATGAAAAAAATAAGAAAAGTGAAATAAATAAGAAGAAATAGAAAAATATGAAAAATAGAAGAAAAAGAAGTATAATAAGAAAAAGAAGAATAGGATGATTAAGAAAATTTTGAAATAAAAGGAAAATTAGATGACTAAGGATAACATGAAGAAATAGAAAAAAAAAGAGTAAGAAGGATAAGAAAAAAAATAGAATAAGAAGAATAAAAAAAATAAGAAGATTAAGAAGAACTAGAAAATAAGAAGAATAAGAAGTATAAGAAGAATAAGAAGAATAAGATATGAAGAAGAATAAGATATGAAGAAGAATAATAATAAGAATAAGAAAAAAAAATGAATTAAAGAAAAGGAATAATTAGTAGAATAATAAAAATAAGAATAAAAAGAAGAATAAAAAGAATAAGAAGAATAAGAAGAATAAGACGAATAATAAGAATAAGAAGAATAAGAAGAATAAGACGAATAAGAAGAATAAAAAAGAATTAGAAGAATAAGAAGAATAAGAAGAATTAGACGAATAAGAAGAATAAGAAGAATAAATGAATAATTAGAATAAGAAGAATAAAAAGAATAAAAAGAATAAGAAAAATAAAAAGAATAAGAAGAATAAGAAGAATAAGAAGAATAACAAGAATAAAAAAAATAAGAAGAAAAAAAGTATAAGATTAAAAAAAAAATAATAAGAAGAATAACAAAAATAAAAAAATAAGAAGAATAAAAATGATACGAAAAATAAAAAAAAATAAGAAAAATAAGAAGAATAAAAAAAAGAAGAGTAATAAGATTAAGAAAATCAAAATAATAAGAAGAATAAATAAAATAAGAAGATAAAAAGAATAAGAAAAATAAAAAAAGAATAAAAATAATAAAACAAATATGAAGAATAAAAAAACAAAAAGAATAAAAAGAATAAGAATAAAAATTAAAATAAGAATAATAACAATAATAAGAAGAATAAGAAAAATAAAAAAATATGAAGAAAATGAAAAATAAGAAGAATGAAAAAGAAGATTAAGAAGAAAAAAAGAATAAGAAGAAAAAAAAGAAAAAAAGATTAAAAAGAATATGAATAGAAATGAGTTTAGATGACTAAGAATAATAATAATAAAAGGTAGAATAAGAAGAATAAAAAGAAAGAGAAGAATTAGAAGAATAAAAAAAATTAGAAGAAGAATAATAATAATAATAATAATAATAAGTAGAAAAATAGTAATAAGAAGAATACGAAAAATTAAAATAATAAAAAGAATATGAAGAATTAGAAGAATTAGAAGAATTAGAAGAAAAAGAATAATATGAAGAATAATAAGAATAAGAAGAATAACAAGAATAAAAAAATTTAAAATAATAAAAAAAATGAATAATGAGAAAATGAAGAATAAGTAGAATATGAAAAATAAGAAGAAAAAGAATAAGAATACAACTTAGAATAAAAAGAATAAGAAGACTAAGAAAAATATAAGAGTAAGAATAATAAAAAGAATAAGAATAATAAGAATAATAAATAGAACAAGAAGAAAATAAGAATATAGAGAATAAGAATAATAAAAAAAATAAGAAGAAACAATTGAATAAGAATAATAAAATAGAATAAGAAGAAAAAAGAAGAATAAAAATAATAATAATATGAATAATAATAAGAATAAGTAGAAATAGTAGAATATGTAGAATAATAAGAATAAGAAGAATAAAAATAATAATAAAAATAAAAATAATAAGAATAATAAGATGAATTAGAAAAATAAGAAGAATAATAAGAATAAGAGTATAAGAATAGTAACAAGAATAATAATATAAGAAGAAAAAGAAGAATATGTTGATTAAGAAGAATATGAATAAAAGAAGAATTAAATTAGTAAGAATAATAAAAAGGAAAGGATGAATAAAATGAATAAGAAAAATAAAAGAATAAGAAGATTAATAAAAAAATAAGTATAAGAAAAATAATTAGAATAAGAAAAATAATAAAAAAAAGAATAAGAAGAAAAAAAAATAAGTAGATTAAAAAGATTAAGAAGAATACGAAGAATACAAAGAATATTAAAAATAAGTAGAATAATAATAATAAGATTAATAAGAATAAAAAAAATAAGAATTAGAATAATAATAAATATAGGCAGAATAAGAAGAATAAGAAAGTTAAGAAAAATAAAAATAATAAGAAAAATTAGAAGAAAAGGAAGAATAAAAAGTTTAAGAAGAATAAGAAGAATAAGAAGAATAAGAAGAATAAACAAAATAATGATAATTATAATACTTGAAGAATAAGAAGAATAAAATTAATAAAAAAATATGAGTAATAAGAAGAATAAGATGATTAAAAATATCATAGAGAAATAAAAGTATAAAAATTATAAGAATTATAAGACTAATAAAAAGAATTTGAAGAATAATAAGAATAAAAAGATTAAGAAGAATAAGTAAATTAAAAATTATAAGAAAATTAAGAAGAATAAAAAGAATAAGATGAATAAGAAGAATAAAAAAAAGAAGAATAATAATATTAAAAAGAATAATAACAATATGAAGAATAAGAAGATTAAGAAGAATTAAAAGAATTAGAAGAATAAGAAGAATAAAAAGAATAATAAAAAAATAGAAGAATAAGAAAACAAAGAAGAATAAGAATAATAATAATAATAATAATATATGAAGAATAAGAAGAATATTAAGAATAAGAAGAATTAGAAGCATCGGAAAATCAAGAAAAATAACATGAATAAAAAAAAAAAGAATCAGAAGCATAAGAAGAATAATAAGAATAAGAAGAATAAGAAGAATAATTATAATAAGAATAATAAGAAAATAAAAAAAATTAAAAAAGATTAGAAGTATAATAAGAATAAGAAAATAAAATAAATAAAAAGTATAAAAGGATTAAGAAGAATTAGAAGGATGATAAAAATAAGAAAAATAAACAGAATAAGATAATAAAATAATAATAGGGATAAGAAGAATGCGAATAATAAAAAGAATAAGAAGAATAAATAGAATAAGAAGACTAAAAATAAAAAAATATAAGAACAATAACAGGAATAAGAACAATAACAGGAATAAGAACAACAACAATAATAATTAATTATTATTATTATTATTATAAGTAGAATAAAAAGAATAAGAATAATATGAATAATAAGAAGAATAAGTAGAAGAAGAATAATAAAAAAATAAGAATTATAAGTAGAATAAGAAGAAAAATTAGAAAAAGAAGAATAAAAAGACTAAGCAGAATAATTAGATTAAGAAGAATAAGAAAAATGAAGAATAAAAAGAATAAGAAGAATAAGAAGAATAATTAGAATAAGAAGAATAAGAAAAGAGAAAAATACAAAGAATAAGAAGAATATAAAGATTTATAAGAAAATTGATTAATAAGGAGAATAAGAAACATAAAAAGAATAAGAAAAAATAATAAAAAAATAATAAAAAGAATATATAAAAAAAAAGAAGAATAAAAAGAATAAGAATAATAAGAAGAATAAAAAAATAAGAATAATAAGAAAAAAAGAAAGAATTTAAGAATAAAAAGATAAAAGAATTAGTTGAATTATAAGAAAAAGAAGAATCAGAAAAATATTACGAATAAATAGAATAATAGGAATAAGAATAAGAATAAGTAGAATAAGAAGAATAAAAAAATAAAAAAATAATAAAAATAAGAAGAATAAGATGAATAGAAGAAAAACAAGGAAAAAAAGAAAAAAAAGAATAATATCAATAATTAGAATATGATTAAAAAGTAGAATTAGATGACAACGAATAAAAATAATAAGAAGAATAAGTTAATAAACAAAAAAAAGTAGAATAAGTAAAATAAGAAGAATAAGAAGATTAATAAGAATAAGAAAATTCAGATAAATAAGAAGAATAAGAAAAAAAATGAATAGCAAGAAAAAGAAGAATAAGTAGTATAAAAACAATAATTTAAAAATGAAGAATTAGAAAAATAAAAAAAATAAGAAGATTAAGAAGATTAAGAAGTATTAGAAAAATAACTAGAATATCAAAAATATCAAGAAAAAGAAGAATAAAAAATAAGAATAATAAAAATAAGAAAATTTGAACAATTAAAATATTAAGAAGAATAAGAAGAATATAAAGAATATAAAGAATAAGAAGAATATAAAGAATAAAAAGAATAAGAAGAATAAGAAGAATATGAATAATAAGAAGAATACGAATAATATGAATAATACAAAGAATAAGAAGAATAAGAAGAATAAGAAGAATAAGAAGAATAAGAAGAATAAGAAGAATAAGAAGAATAAGAAGAATAAGAAGAATAAGAAGAATAAGAAGATTAAAAAGGATAGAAAAAAAAGATGAATTAGAAGAATTAGAAGAGTCAAGAGAATAATAAGAAATAAGGATGAATAATAAGAATAAAAAAAATTAAAAAGATATAAAAAATAAGTAGAAAAAATAGAAAAAAGAGAAAAGAGGAATTAGAAGAATAAGAAGAATAAGTAGAATTCTAGGAATTAGTTGAATAAGAAGAATAATAAAAAAAAGAAGAAATTGAAAAATAAAAAGAATAAAATAAAAAAATAATACAAAATTTAGAAAAATAAGAAGAATAAGAATAAAAAGAATAAAAACAATAATAAGAAGATTTAGAAGAATAAGAATAATAAGAAGAATAAGAATAATAAGAAGAATAAGAAAAAAAAAGAAACAGAATAATATTTAATAAAAATATGAAAAAAATATATGATGAATAAGAATAATATGATGAAATTGAAAAATAAAAAGAATAAGTAGAATAAAAGTAGAAAAAGAATAAGATGAATAAGTAGAATAATAATAATAATAATAAATAGAAAAAGAAAAATAATAATAATAAGAATAATAAGAAAAATATAAAAACAAGAAGATTAAGTAGAATAAGATGAATAAGATGAATAACTAGAAAATTAAATATATGAAGAATAAAAAAAAGAAATAATAAATATATGAAAATAAAGAAGAAAAATATAATAATAATAATAATAATAATAATAAGAAAAATATGAAAAATATGAAAAAAAAATAATAAGAATAAGTATAAGAAGAATAAGAATAATATGAAAAATAATAATAATAAATAGAATATGAAGAATAAGATGAATAAGAAGAATAAGAATTATAAGAATTTTAAGAATAATAGGAATAATTAGAAGTGTAAGAAGAATATAATGAAAAAGTAGAATAAGATGACTAAGAATAATAATAAAAAATAAAAGAATACAAAGAATAAGACAAATAAGAAGAATAAGATGAATAAATACATTAAGAAGAATAAGAAGAATAAGAAAAAAAATTATAAAGAATAAAAAAAATAAAGAAGAAAAAGAAGAATAAGAAAAATAAGGAGAATAAAAAAAAAGGAAAAAAAGAAAAAAAATAAGAAAAATAAGAAAAAGAAGAATACAAATTAAAAAGAAGAATAAGTATAATAATAAAAATAAAAAGAATATGAAGAATAAGAATAAAATGTAATATAACAAATTAAGAAGAATAAAAAGTATAATAAGAAAAAAAAATAAGAAAAATAAGAAAAAAAAAATAAGTAGAATAAAAAGAATATGAATAATTTGTAACATAAAGATGAATTAAAAAAATATGAATAATTAGTAAAATAAGAAAAATTAGAAGAATAATAAAATTAAGAAGAATATTAGAATAAGAAGAATAAGAAGAATAAATTAAATAATCAGAAAAATAAGAATAAGAAGAAAAAAAATAAGAAGAATAAGAAGGATAAAAAAATAAGAAGAATAAAAATAAAAAAAAGTATAAGATGAATTTGAAGAATAAGAATAAAAATAATAATATGAAAAATAAGAATGATAAAAAAAAGAATAAGAAGAATAAAAAGAATAAACATAATGAGAAGAATAAAAATAATAATAATAATTAGAATGATAAAAAGAATAAAAAGAATAAGAAGATTAAAAAGAATAAGAGAATAAAAAGAATAAGTAGAATATGAATAATAATATGAATCAAAAGATTATGAGGAATACGAAGATTAAGAATATTAAAAAGAATTTAAAGAATTTGATAAATAACAAGAATATGAAAAATAATAAGAATAAGAATAATAAGAAAAATAATAAGACTAATAAGACTAATAAAAATAACACTAAAAAGAATAAGAAGAATAAAAAGAATAAGAAGAATAAGAAAAATAAGAAGAATAAGATTAAAAAATAGAAATAACACTAAAAAGAAGAATAAAAATAATAAGAATAATAAAAATAATATGATTAAAAAGGAGAATAAAAAAATAAAAATAATACAAAAAATAGGAAGAATCGGTAGAATAAAAAAAATAAGTAGAATAAATAGAATAATAATAATAAATTGAATAAGAAGAATAAAAGGAATAAGAAGAATAAGAATGATAGAAATAATAAAAAGAATTATAAAAATAATAAGATTAAGAAGAATAAGAATAATAAAAAAAGAATAAGAAGAAAAAAAAGAAAAAAAAAATAAGAAGAATAGAATAATATGAAGAATAAAAAGAATATAATGAATAAATAGAATAATAAGATAAGAAGAATAAAAAGAATAAGAAGAAAAAAAACAATAACAAGAATAAAAAGAATTAGAATAATAAGAAAAATAAGAAGAATAAAAAGAATATGAAAAATAAAAAAAATTAAAAGAATAAAAATAATAAGAAGAATAAAAGCAAGAATATGAAGAATAAGAAGAAAAATAAAATATGATGAATTAGAAAAATAAGATTAATAAGAATAATAATGAGAATAAAAAGTATAATAAGAATAAGCATATAAAGAAAAATAAGAAGAAAAAAATGATGATTAAGTAGAATATGAAAAAAAAAAGAATAATATGACTAAGAATAATAAGAAGAAATAGAAGAATAAAAAGTATAAGAAGAAAAAGAAGAAAAAGAAGATTAAGATGAATAAGAAGATTAATTAGAAAAAGAATAATATGAAGAAAAATAAAAATAAGAAGAATTAAGAAGAAAAAGAATAATAAGAAGAACAAGAAGAATAAGAAGAATAAGAAGAATAAGAAAAATAAGAAAAATAAGAAAAATATGAAGAATAAGAAGAAAAAGAAGAATAAAATGAATAATAAAAATAAAAATAAAAAGAAGAATAAATGAATATTAAAAATAAAAAGAATAAGAATAATAAAAAGACAAAATAATAATAAAAATATGAAGAATAAGAAATAATAATAAAATAAAAAGAATTAGAAGAATAAGAAGAATATGTAGAATAAGTAGAATAAGATGAATAAGAATAATAACTAGAATAAGAAGAATAAGAAGAATATGAATTATAAGAAGAATAACAAAAATAATAAAAAAGAAGATAAATATAATAATAATAAAATAATAATAAGAAGAATAAGAAAAATAAAATAATAATAAGAATAATAAGAATAATAAGAATAATAAGAAAAATAATGAAAATATTAAGAATAAGAAATATAAGAAAAAGAGAACAATTATAAAAATAATAAGAATATGTAGAATAAGAAGAAAAAGAAAAGAATAACAATATTAATAAGAATAAGATTTATAAGATAAATAAGAATTATAAAAATAATAAGAATTATAAGAAGAATATTAAGAATTTGATGAAAAAGAAGAATAAGATGACTAAGAATAATAAAAAAAATAGAATGATACAAAGAATAAGAAGAATAAGAAAAAATAGAAAAATAAGAAAAATAAGAAGAATAAAAAGAATAAGAAGAATAAAAAAAATAAAGAATAAGAAAAAAAAAATAATATGAAGAAAAAGAAGAAGAAGAAGATTAAAAATAATAAGAATAATATAAAAAATAATAATAATAATAAAAATAATAAGATTACGAAAAATATGAAGAATAAGAATTATAAGAAGAATAAGAATAATAAGAATAATAAAAGGATTATGAAGAATAAGATGGATAAAAAGAAACATAGAATAAGAAGAAAAAAATAATATAAAGAAAAATAATAATAAAAAGAATAAGAATAATTCGAAGAATAATAAGATTAAATAAAATAAGAAGTTATGAAGAATAACAATAATAAAACAAGAATTAGAAGAATAAAAAGAATAATAAGTACAAGAAGAATAAGAAGAATAAAAAAAATAAAAATATTTAGAAGAATAATAAGAATTAGAGGAATTAGAAGTTTTAGAAAATAAAAAGAATTAGAAGAATAAGAAGAATTATAATAATAAGAAGAATATGAAGAAGAAGAATAATAATAATTATAAAAAGTCAAATATGTAGAATAATAAGAATAAGAATAATAATAATAATAATAATAATAACAAGAATAAGAAGAATAACAAGAATAAGAAGAATAAGAAGAAAGAATAAGAAAAATTACAAAATTTAAACAATAATAAGAATAAGTAGAATAAAAAGAAAAAAAAGAACAAAAAGAACAAAAAAATAAGAAGAATAAAAGGATAAAAAAAGAATAAAAAGAATAAGAAAAATAAGAAAATTAAAAAGAAAATCAAGAATAAGAAGAATAAGAAAATCAAGAAGAATAACTATAATAAGAAGAATATGATTAGAGAAGCAGTAAAAAAATGTGCAATTTGAAGAATAAGTGAGAGAAACTTCATTTATATAGAAAAAAACTACAATTTTTGTGTTATAAGATACTAATTCTAGGCTTAAAATAGATAAAATTGATTATCTTGCTCATCAAATAACTTTATTCACCAATAAGCTATTTTTAGAAAAAAATGGGGATTCCTCAATTAACTTCTTGGAAGAAATTGATAAACTCTCCGAATCACACAAAAATACTATCATTGGGAAGTTCTCTCATGGGCGACCTTATATTGAAGAGATAAGAATGTTCTTCTCCTCACTACATCTCAAAGTTTTCATCAAAATGGGAGTAATTGATAGTAAGCATGTTCATGTGCAAATGTTCATAAAAGAAGATTATCTCAATTTTGGTAATAAGATTGCTAAAATATCTTATCCCATGAGGTCTTTTAATTAGATGAAAAATTTCAATACAAAGTAAGACAATCCTCTCACTCTTGTAATGTTTATTCTCCCTCTATTTCATATCCATTTTTTTAATAAAACATCCCTCTTCTCCACCACTAATCTCATTAGGAAACCTCTACTAATGGATGGAGCCATTGCCAATCTTTTGAAACCAATCGTAACTCACATTTTCATTGATGCTAATCTCCAAAATCCTATCCCACATAGGTTATGGATTTGACAGGATGGAGAACAGGAATAAAATTGAAGAATGTATAGTAAACATAAAGAAGTAATGGGAAGGATAGAAGCTATAACAATCGTTTAGAAAAGAAGAGAAGATGGAGAACAAGCCCAAAAATACTCTAAAATACTAGAAAAAACTTTCTTCTAATGATGAATAAAAACAAAAGGTTATATCTAATATATAACCATCTCTATTGAAGTCTTCTACTTAAGAAAATAATGAAACAGAAAAAAATAAAATCAGAAATGTGATGGGCCATTTTGAAGAACTTGTAATTAAAACTAGAAAACATAAAAAGAATGTAAGATAGAGGGAAGATACTGAATGTTGGTTTTCTTACTCAGAATTTGATTCTGAGTCAGATACAACTAGAAGCTGTATCTTATTCAATTATAAAAAAGGTCCAAATACAAAAATGAGAATTATTGTCAAGTTGATATTGAAATAGAAAAGGGAAAAGATTGGATTAGTAATAAAGAATGGGCAATAGAGAAACTAAAAATCATAAACTTACAATTGGGTAAAATATACAAGGAAGAATGGAAGAATAAAAAATTACCAGATTTTAGCTTTTATGATGTCCACAATTACCCACACAGCATCATGTTTTTGTGATGTCAATGGCAAGTGAGTCACAAAATCCATCGTGATATGTTCTCATTTCCATTCTGCTACCTCCAAATGCTAGAATAATCCTACTTGCATTAGATGCTCAGCCTTTATCTGCTGACACATGAGTTATCATCAAACAAAATCCCCAATATGTCTCTTCATCTCATTCTAGTAATACTAGCGAAGAAGATCATTTTATATCTTTGTGCCACCGCGATGTACTGTAAAATGAGAAAAATGAAAATTTCAAAGAATCTCCTCTCTCAATTCCATTGTCTAGGAACCACAATCCGTTCCCTAAACTAAAGACTATCATCCATATAAATAGCTCAACCTTCATTGTACGTACCAGTCTCTACTCGGTTCTTTATAGATAATATTTCTGCATTTTATTTTTGTCTCTCAATCATCTTATTTAATAGCGAAGATATAACTACTAAACTTTTGATAACACCTTGACTTTTACTGCTATATTGTAAGCTAAATCATTCCACAGTTTCAAGCATATTCCATTTCCACGAAGCTATACTAGGTAGGATAACTCGTGACTTTTGACTAAGTACATCAGCCACCACATTTGCCTTTACTGGATGGTAATGCAAAGTAAAATCATAATCTTTTAGATACTCCATCCATCGATGCTGTCTCATGTTAATGTCTCATTGTGTAAAGATATATTTTAGACTTTTATGGTCTGAATATACCTAAAATTTCTCCCCGTACAAATAGTGGTGCTATATTTTTAAAGCAAATACTATAGCTGCCAATTCTATATCATGTGTGGGGTAATTTCTCTCATGATTCTTTAACTGCCTTGAACCATAAGCTACAACTCTTTCAGAATGCATAAGAACACATCCCAATCCATCTATCGAGGCATCATAATACACTGTATATTTCTGCCTCCTATCCGAAATTATTAGAATAGGTGCTAAAGTAAGTCTCTTTTTCAATTCCTAGAATACCTTTTTGAATGAATCAGTCCACTCATACTTGACTTCCTTCCTTGTCAATCTAGCCATTGGAGCAGCTAATTAGGAATAATTTTCAATATATCTTCTGTAATACCCAGCCAATCCCAAAAAACAATGTATTTCGAAAACTAACTTTGGCCTTTCTTGACTCATGACTGTCTTGACTTTTTTAGGGTCCACTGAGACACCTACAGCTGATATTACTGTCCCAAAAATTTTACTTCTATCAACCAAAAGTAATATTTACCAAACATGACATACAACTTATGTTCTCTCAAAGTTTGGAGAACAATATGTAAATGATCCTCATGCTCTCTTTTGGACCGAGAATAAATCAAAATATCATCCACAAAAATCACAACAAAATAATCTAAATATGGCTAAAATATTCCATGCATAAGATCCATGAATGCTGTTGGCGTGTTCCTTAATCTGAAAGTATTACTATAAACTCAAAATGTCCATACTATCTTCTAAATGCTGCCTTAGGAATGTCAGCCTCCCTAACTGGCAACTGGTGATATCCAGTACGAAGATCTATTTTGGAAAAGACCTGTGCTCCTTTTAACTAGTCAAATAAATCAACAATCCTTGGTAATAAATATCGATTCTTTATCTTAACCCTATTCAACTGTTGATAATCAATGCACATTCGAATGGTTTTATCATTCTTTACAAATAATAACGGAGCACCCAGAGGTGAAGAGTTGGGTCTAATAAAACTCTTGTCCAACAAATCTTGTATCTGGAACTTGAGTTCTTGTAATTCAATCAGTGTCATCCTTTGTGGAGTCATAGAAATGAGTGGTGTACCAGAATGTAACTCAATACAAAAATCGACATTTTTGTGCAAGCGTAATCCTGGTAATTCATCATAAAAAACATTCTCATATTCACAAACTATCCTAGGAAGATTCTTATTCGATGTCCATTCTTCTAGGGTGAGACATGCTAGCCAACCCATAAGTTGTCCATGCTATTTAGAATCATATAAGTATGGGGTAAAGCATCAATCTTATCCCTATGAAATACAACACATATATCGTCTGGTGTGTGGATAATTATTCTTTGGCCTCCCTGGTATACTTGTGAAGTAGGAGATATTTGTGGAATACCCCGAGATTTCACCCAATTCCTTGGACCAGTACTAGAGAAAGGAGGAATAAACCGTGTTTGCGTATTTCCCCCGGATGTCTAGGACTGTGATGTCTCATAATACTCAGATCCATGCTTTAGTGGACCTTCTCATTTCCAATGTCCAGATTGATGACATAAAAAATAATTTTTCTATCCAATTTGGCTAGAATTCCTAGTCTAGCATTATCCTTGATAATCACGACCTTGTCCATAAAATTTTTGTGGGATAAATGGTATCTGCCACTTTCCAAAAAAATGTTGATTCTCTTTTCTCTTTCCACGAGTACTTCCACTCATTTCTTGGATATTTCATGCATTCTCAACCTTCCGCTCAATGGCCAAAGCTGTCTTAACCATCGAATTCATATCTTGGATAAGAAATCTCACAATCTTGCCTCAGATGGACAATTTTAATCTATCTTCAAATTTTTGAACCTTAGCCACAATAGTCACCACTTAATCATTTCTAAAATATGCCAACTCAGTGAATTTAGCCACGTAGTCCAGTACCATCATATTTTCCTCTCAAAGTTCAAGGAATTCTTAGGCATTGGCATGTCTAGCTGAAGTCGGAAAATATTTTTTCATAATTAGTTCTTTAAATTGTTCCCATGTCATTGCCTCTATATTTTTCGAGGCCTAGATCCAATCCCACCAAATTTGGGACTCACCCTCTAGCTGGAACACTGCTAGCCATATCTTGTTAGCATTGGAAGTGATTTCCATTACATCCAAGATTTTATCAACTTGTCGAAACCAATGATCTGCTGCCATTGGGTTTCCTCCGTCCATAAATGTTGGAGGACAATATTCCTTGAACAATTGGAGGTTACTTGATCCTTCTTGACCTCCAGTTGCACTAGTTTTTGCAAATCTTGTAACAGCAACACCCACAGCCTCTATTAGAGCCTGTTGATCAAAGAAGGCTGGGGATTGATCCTCATTTCGTGGACCTCCCTGGTGTCCTCATTCTCTACTAGCCATCTACATAAGTTAAATAATACTAATATAAGAATCACATTCATTCCCTATTATTAGTGCACATGCCAACTAATAATAGATTTTTCAATTTGATAATATCATTTCATTTTCTAAACCACTAAGGTTATGTTTCTTTATCCTAGTGCTTTTCTCTTTCCACGAGTATTAGATATTTATATATCTTAACTTTCCTACCATATTATGAATATTATGCTAATTTCTGAGTTATAGATAATCATATACCTAACCTATGATATTAAGCTGTGACACCTCATCCCCTAGGGGGTCCCATTCATTCTATCACACAAAATAATGTGCAATAAAATAAAATTTTCTCAAATGTACAATACATTTTTTTTTTCAATTTTTATTTTATTTGCTCAGCGGAATAAAGAAAACACACAACATATTATTTAAGCCACAACCGGCTTCCCTTCACATGTGTGATCCCTTATATGAATATATCATATGTCCTGGGTCTATACCTGAAAAGGGGTCCCAAAAATAGAGTTAGCAAAGCTTAGTAGAGGTCAATTTCTTCATAGTTACTCCCTACCTAAGTGCACGTAAAATGTCATAAATATATATCAAGGCCCATTCAAGTACAATGTTTTATATGAAAGTAATTATGGATGAAATATTTATATGCCCATATTTCTTAGTCCCATCGACTCCCTCACACATGTCGAAGCCAAGTGTGACATATTATGTATATATATATGTATATGTATATGTATATATATATCTATAGAAATATTTATTTTTTTTTTAAATTATTCCGAAAAATATGGACATCCTCTGAAAAACATATTGGACATTTATCAGAATAAAATATGATTTTCTTGGATTTACTCTGAGAAATATGCACCGCCATAACTCTGCCTAGATGTTGTCCCAATTTGAGTTCACAAATCTATAATAATCTTATACTAAATAAAATCCCGTGCAACTCAGTTTGGACATTGTCCCAATTCGATTTTGCTAAATACCATCCATATACCTATATATATATATAATGCACCCACCCAGGTATGTGGAATGTTCATATACATAAGAAATGCAATTATGTCATTTCCAATTTAACCAATATTTCAGTCACAATTATAACAATCTAAATCTAATTCGTCATGCACTAACTTTTACTAAACGAAATAACAAAACTTTTCACCAATTAATTATTTTCAATAAAATTTCTAACAATTCGAATTGAAATATAAAAATGATTATTTAAGGCTATTAAATAGAAAGAAATTTTGAAAAGATAAAACCACAACCTTTCAGAAAATTTTATGTGAATTTTATAAAAAAGATATCAATGTGAAGATCTTGTCGTGTAGAGTAATTTTAATTCTTAGACTATTTCATTCTGATTCCTATATAATCTGTTATGTTTAAAAGAAAATTCACGAATATTTTTTATTCTCTACTGGATTTGTATCTCTCCCGGTGCTAAACATTTTTTTTTCAGCCTTTCCCCCATTTTTCGGATTCCTGACATTTTTTTTTCTATAAGTATTATTATTAATTAATAATTTTAATTTTTTTTTCTTTGGGTTGACACTTGGACAGTCGACGGACGAGCCGCGCATGCACAACTACATGGGGATGACATGGCACGGTCTTTCGGTTCCGTGAATTTTTTTTTCTAAATATTCTAATAATTACTTAATTAAATAAAAATATAAAAAATTCTGATTTTCTCAGAATTTAATGAAATTTGACACATAGCTATATTTTTCAAAACTCATTCAATAACGACATCTATTTTATCATTATGGCTCTAAAATTTTTAGGTTATCTCCTCTTATTGCAAAATTACCATTTTACCTATTTTTTCCCATAGAACAAACTATATTAATTATTTATTCATTTTTTTGGGATTTAACATTTGGAAAGCCAAAACCAAAAGTATATATGAGGGTTCTGAAATGAGGATAGAAGATATAGTATGCGAAATTAGGAAAGAGCTAAAAATCACTTCTGAAGCTTTCCCATTAATGAATATAGATAGGTGGCATCTAAGGCTTCAAAAGCCCAAATCATTAAGCTTCATGAGTATACATTGGAATAAACCCACAGGGGGATATTTGGCACTTAACACAGATGGTAGTTTTAAAAGAGAAATAGGCATAGTAGAAGGAGGTGGAATTCTGAGGGACTCTATGGCAAGATGATTTGGGTATTCTCTAGGAAGTTGAAAGCAAATAATCTTATGCAGTCTTAAATCTAGGTACTACTGTCCGGACTAAAGTATGCAAATACATTAAAATAAAGAACATTCAAATACAAACTGATTAAAAAATGTTAGTAGGTATTATTAAATGTTAGAGATTGCTTTGAAAATACATAAATGACATAGAAGAAATCATACAACTGGATCACGAGCTAAAATGTAGTATTATGCACATAGTTAGAGAAGTGAATCAAGTAGACGATAAACTAGCTAAAGAAGGCTAAAAATTAGGAAATTAGTTATTTGATGCTCAAAACATGCCTACTAAATATAGAGGTTTACTCAAACTAGATGAAATAGGATATCCCATATTCATGAAAGTTAACATTTAGTGCTAAGGATTCTTTAGGAAGTATATAAGTAAAAAAGTGGCCTAAAGGCAGATAGCATTGGGTTTTCCCACAACATGTAGTAAATTAACTAACGTGTACTTTTTGCTGTGGTAGGGTCTGTACTTCCTTAAGATATAAAAAAATATACTATAAAATAAAGTTTATGCATGTGTAAAGTGTTTAGTATCCCGGTCCTGTGGGATGCTTAATTAGAATAAGGGGGAAAATAATATATTGAGTTCTATTATGGGCCCTTGCAGAAGATTTATTGCTCGTATTAGTTTATGATAATTTTATGGATTACTTATTATTAACTACAATATTAGTTGTGTTTTTTTGGAATGTATATTAGAGTGTTGCAAAGTGATTTTTAGAAGTGGGGATGATGCAGGAGGTGGGGGTGAGACATGTTGCTGCTAGAAGGCAGCAGCAAAGGAGAGATAGAGAGGGATAAATATTTGTCTATTTGGTATCTTTTCTTGAAAGAGCAAGTGGCAGAGTCAAATGGAAGCTAGCCCAACTATCATATGAAGGTTTGTTAATGACATAGAAACAAAAGAAGTGATGAAGATTTGTGGAGTTGGTGACATGTTTTTTATTTGTTGTTCTTTGTTTATTTATCTGAAATAGAGATAAAGTATGTAAGAGAAGGTGCTCTAGAAATAGTAGTGGACCTGTCCGGAACTAGAAGGAAACAACATGGGAGAAAACACAAAGGTAGTTAGACAAGGGAGAAGAGGTGATGGATGTATATTGTTTGTTTGACTTTTCTTATTAGGGTAGGTGGTAGAGTCATAGTGAAGCTGGTCCAACATCAGTTTAAGATAAAGACAGTCAAAAGCAGAGAAGATGAATGGTGCAGCATGTAATGGATGTTTGTTTTTTTGTTACTATTTGTCTATGGTTTGAAATAGGAAAAAGGAGGTAAGATGAGTAGTATAGAGCCTGGCAGATTCTAGAAGGAGAAAACAACAAAAACAATAGAAACAACTAATAGAACTACCTTTATAGGTAGACTAAGACATCATGAGAGAGAAACATAATGGTAGAAAGAACTGTATTGTATTCTATGATCCGTCATCTGTGCAGGTGATATAAGAAAGTAAAGGCAGAAACTTATAAGCACGTAGAGAGGCTATAATAAACTAAAATGAGCAAATAAAGGTCGAAGCAAAAAAACCGGCTAAAAAGTATAGCAGCATTAGGGGAGTAAATAAAGGAAAAGGTAGACTAGCTGCAAGAAGGTAGGCAGATAGAAGGCTCAAAATGCTAAGGGAGAAACCTCAAGCATAATGTTCAAGGATAAAGACACTAAAGGGCAAGCAAAAAGTTCAAAGGTCTGCTAAATTTCATATAAATTAAATTTAGGAGAGTTGTAGGGAAATAAAGATAGAATTCTGATTTTATATATAAAGTAGGTTATTATCAATTGATCATATTATTCTTTTATTTTGCTAAGGGTAAAAAAGGAGTAAAGGGTAATATGTTATCTTGTAACAATGGTATTCCTCCGCCAAAAGAGATGCTATTATAAATAATAAAACAAACCTTAAAAAAGAATAAGAAGAAAAATAAAAATAAGTTGAATAAGAAGAATAAAAAGATTAAAAAGAATAAGAATAATAAGTAGAAAAAAGAAGAATTAGAAGACTTAGAAGAATAAGAAGAGAAGGGAGATTAAGAAGATAAGAAAAATACGAAGACTAAAAAGAGTAAGAAGAAAAGGAAGAATAATAAGAATAAGAAGAATAAAAAAATAAGAACAAAAAGAAGAATAAGAAGAATAAAAAGAGTAAGAAGAATAATAAGAATAATAATAATAATAATAATAACAAAAATAAGAACAAAAAGAAGAATAAGAAGAATAAAAATAATAGAAGAATAAGAAAAATAAGAAGAATAAAAAATTAGAATAAGAAGAAGACAAATAAGAAATAGATGAATATGAAGAATAAGAAGAATTAAGAAGATTAAGAAGAATAGGAAGAATACGAAGAATATGAAGAATGATAAGAAAAATAAGAATAATAAGAAGAAGTAGTAGAATAAAAGAATAATAAATATATTATAAAAATAACAAAAAAAAGAAGAAGATTAAGAAGAATAGAGGAATAAAAAAATAAGACAATGAGAAAAATAAGAAGAATATAAAGAATATAAAGAATAAGAATAATAATAAGGATAAGAAGAATAGGTGGAATAAGAAGAATAAAAAGAATAAAAAGAATATAGAAGATTAAAAAGAATAAAAAGAATAAAAAGAATAAGAAGAATAAGAAGAATAAAAAAAAATTTAAAAAATAAGAAGAATAAGAAGAATAAAAAGAATAAGAAGAATTATAAGAATAAAAAAATTATGAAGAATAAGAAAAATAGGAAAAAAAAAAAAGAAGACTAAAAAAATAAGAAGAATAACAAGAATAAAAAAAATTAGAACAATAAGAAGAATAAGAAAAATAAAAAGAATAAGAAGAATAAGAAGAATAATAATAAAATGAAGAAAAAAAAGAATAATAAGAATAAGAAGAATAGGAAGAATAAGAAGAATAAGAAGAATAAGAAGAATAGGAAGAATAAGAAGAATAAGAAGAATAAGAAGAATAAGAAGAATAGATAGAATAAGAAGAATAATAATAATATGAAGAAAAAGAAGAAAAAGAAGAATAAGAAGAATAAGAAGAATAAGAAGAATAAGAAGAATAAGAATAATAAAAAGAATAGGAAAAATAAGAAGAATAATAATAATATGAAGAAAAAGAAGAATAATAAGAATATGAAGAATAAGAAAATTATGAAAAATAAGAATAATAAGAAGAATAAGAAGAATAAGTAGAATAAAAAGATAAAGAAGAATAAGAAGAATAAGAAGAATAAGAAGGATAAGAAGAATAAGAAGGATAAGAAGAATAATAAGGATAAGAAGAATAAGAAGGATAAGAAGGATAAGAAAAATAAGAAGGATAAGAAGAATAAGAAGTAAAAAAGAATAATAAGGATAAGAAGAATAAGAAGAATCTTAAAAATCAGAAGAATAAGTAGAAGAAAAAAAAGAATAATAAAAAGTAGGAAAAATAAGAACAATAAGCATAAAAGAAGAATAAGAAAAAAATGAAGAATAAGAAGTATAATAAGTATAATAAGAATATGAAGAATAAGAATAATAAAAAGAATAAAAAGAATAAAAAGAATAAAAAGAATAAGAAAAAAAATGAATAAGGAGAATAAATAAAATAAGAAGAATAAGAAGAATAAGAAGAATAGAGGAATAAGAAGAATAAGAGGAATAAGAAGAATAAGAAGAATAAAAGGAATAAAAAGAATAAGAAAAATTAGTAGAATAAGAAGAATTAGGAGAATAAGAGGAATTAGAAGAATAAAAGGAATAAAATAAAAAAAAAAGTATTAGAAGAATAATAAGAATAAGAAGAATAAGAAGAATACGAAGAATAAGAATAATAAGAATAATAAGTAAGAATAATAAGATGAATAAGATGAATAAGATGAATAAGAATAATATGAAGAAAAAGAAAAATAAGAAATATAAGATGAATAAGAAGTTTAAGAAGAATAATAAGAATTAAAAGAATAAGAATAATAAGCAGAATAAGAAGAATAAGAATACAGAAGAATAAAAAGAATAAAAAGTATAAGAAGAATAAGAAAAATACGAAAATATGTAGAAAGAGAAGAATAAAAAAAAATTAAAAAAATAAGATAAATAAGAAATTAAGAAGATTTAGAAGAATAAGAAGAATAAAAAGAATAAGAAGAATAAGAAAAAAAAGTACAATCAGAACAATAAGAAGAATAAGAAGATTAAGAAGAATAAAAAGATAATGAAGAATAAGAATAATAAGAATAATAAGAATAATAAGAATAATAAGAATAATAAAAAGAAAAAGAAGATTGAGAATAATAAGAAGATAAAGAGGAATACGAAGAATAAGAAGAATAAGAAGAATAAGAAGAATAAGAATAATAAGAAGAATAAGGAGAATAAGAAAAATAAGAAGAATAAGGAGAATAAGAAAAATAAGAAGAATAAGAAAAATAAGAAAAATTAGAAGAATTAGAAGAATTATAGGAATTTAACAGAATTAGAAGAATTAGAAGAATTAAAAGAATTAGAAGAATATGAAGAATAAGAAGAATAAGAAGAATAAGAAGAATAAGAAGAATAATAAGAATAATAAGAATAATAAGAATAATAAGAATAAGAAGAATAAAAAGATGAGAAGAAAAAGAAGAATAAAAAGATAAGAAGGAAAAGAAGAATATGAAGAATAAGAATAATAAGAAGAATAATAAGAATAAGAAGAAAAAGAAGAATAAGAGGAATAATATGAATAAGAAGAATGAGAAGAATAAGAAGAATAAGAAGAAACAGAAGATTAAGAAGAATGAATATTAAGAAGAATAAGAAGAACAATAAGAACAATAAGAAGAATTAGATTAAGATGCTGAATAAAAAGAATTAGAATACTTAGAAGAATACAAATAATATGAAGTATAATAAGAATAAAAAGAATAATAAGTATAATAGAAATAAGAAAAACAAGCTTAAAATGAAGAATAAAGAGAATAAATAGAATAATAAGAATTAGAAGTCATAGAAGAATAAGAACTTTAAGTAAATTATGAAGATTAAGAAGAATAAGAAGAATAAAAAATATGAAGAATAAGTAAAATAATAAGAATAAGAAGAATAATAAAAAAAAGAATAAAAAGAATAACAAGAATAAGAAGAATAAAAAGAATTATCAGAATAAGAAGAATTAGAATAATTAGAAGAATAAGAAGAATAAGAAGAATAAGAAGAATAACAAGAATAACAAGAATAAGAAGAATAAGATGAATAAGAAGAATGAGAAGAATAAGAAGAAATAGAAGATTAAGAATAATGAAGATTCAGAAGAATAAGATGAATAATAAGAATAAAAAGAATAAAAAGAATTAAATGAAGATGTTGAATAAAAAGAATTAGAATATTTAGAAGAATAAGAATAATATGAAGTATAAGAAGAATAATAAATATAATAGGAATAAGAAATACAAGAAAAAAATGAAGAATAAATAGAATAAATAGAATAAGAAGAATTAGAAGTCATAAAAGAATAAGAACTTTAAGTAAATTATGAAGATTAAGAAGAATAAGAAGGATAAAAAAAATAAGAAGAATAAGTAAAATAAAAAGAATAAGAAGAATATGAAGAATATGAAGAATAAGAATAATAATAAGAATAAGAATAATAAGAATAATAAGATGAATACGAAGAATAAGATAAATAAGAAGTATAAAATGAATAAGAAGATTAAGAAGAATAAAAAGAATAAATAAAAAATAAGAATAATAAAAATAATTATAAGAAAAAGATGAATAGAAGAATAAAAGAATAAGTTGATTAATAAGAATTAGAAGACATAGAATTATAAGAAGAATAAAATAATATGATGAATAAGAAGAATAAAATGAATATGAATAATAAGAATAAAAAGAAGAATAAGAATAATAATAAGAATAAAAAGTATAAAAAGAATAAGAAATATAAGAAAAATTAGAAGAATAAGAAGAATAAAAAGAAAATAAAAAATAAGAAGAATAAAAAGAATAAGAAAGATTAAAAGGATACGAAGAATAAAAAGAATAAGAAGATTAAAAAAAAATAAAAAGAAAAAGAATAATAAAAATATTAAGAAGAATTAGAAGAATAAGAATAAAAAAATCATATGAAAAATTAGAAGAAAAAAAAAATAAGAGGAATTAGAAAGAAAAAAGAATAAGAATATAAAGGTAGCCTAATAATAATTAGAAGAAAAAGAAGAATAAGAAAAATAACATGAATAAGAAGAATAAGAGCAATAAGAAGAATAAGATAAACAAGAAGAATAAAAAGGATAAGAATAATTAGAAGAATAAGAAGAATAAAAAGGATAAGAAGAATTAGAAGAATAAGAATAATAATAATAATAAAATAATAAGAAAAATAAGAAGAATAAGAAGATTAAAAACAAAAAGAAGAATAAGAAGAATAAAATTATAAGAACTATAAAAAGAATAAGAAGATAAAGAAGAATAAGTAGAATACTATTTGGTGGGAAGAAGAACACATTTTTGCTCTCAAGATCTAGAGAGAGAAACACGTTTTTCTAGAGAGAGGAACAACAATTTGCATTGAGGAAGAAGCTGAATTCATGCTAAAATGGAGCAATTTGAGCTATTAAGTGATAAGAAATCTTTTGCTCATCAAATTAAAAGGACCGGTCATCAATTTTTCGAGTCTTCGGAAATCCACGGGAAAAAAACGGAGAACCCTCGATAGAGTTCTCCCCTCCCGACATCGCCATGCTTGCTGAAGCTCACAAATACACAATTGTGGGCAAATTTTCTTATGGGTGCCCTCACATTGAAGATATCAGAGCATTCTTTGCTTCACTGAATCTTAAAGGCTTGTCAAAACTGGTATTTTGGATGCTAAACACATCCTAATTCAACTATCCACCGAGGAGGATTTTCATAGAGTTTGGTTGAAGTTTGTTTGGTATATCTCGGGCTATCCTATGAAAACCTTCAGATGGATGCCTTCCTTCACAACCAAACAGGAGTCGCCATTACACCTGGTTTGGTTTCTCTTCCCTATGCTGCCTATACACTTCTTTGATAAGCTCTCCCTCTATCATATAGCTAGTGCATTCTGCACCCCTCTTCTTCTTGATGGTGCCACTGCCATGTTAACTCGACCAAGTGTATCCCGGCTTTGCATAGAAATCAACTTACTGTAACACATTCCTCGCTGAATATGGATTGGCAGTAAGAACGGAGATGGATTCTGGCAAGAAGTGATCCTAGAAAATCTCTCAAGCTACTGCTCCTACTGTAATAAATTGGGACATTCAGGTGAGTATTGCTTGGTTAAAAAACACACAATAGATAAACAGAGGTATGTCCCAAGAGCAGAAACAAGAAATAGGAGGGAAGAATATAGAATTAAACCCCCTCAAAGTAATGAACAGAACTGTATGGGTGTAGTTACAGGAATGGAAATAGTGGAATTTATTCCTACTAGGAAGGAAGAGGCTAGAAAAAATAGTAATTATGAGGAAAAGTCTAAAAAAAATTTAGAGATAAATGTTAAAAATATGCTAGAAGAGGATACCGAAGTTGCTAAAAACCATGAATTAATATTAAAAATAGCTGAAATAAATAAAAAATTTAGGAGAGGCAGATTTGAATCCAAAAAAAAGTGTGTGGGGAGGAGGAAAGGTCTAGAGGATTCAGGAATTAATTTAGTTGATAATTTAGAGGTCAGAAGCGATTTCATGTTAAATATAAATGATGAAGATTTTGTATTGATAAAAGCCTCCAAAGATGACTTTTGAAATTGATAATTTGGAAAATATAACGGGAGATAGAGATTGGGCCATGGAGGAAATAAAACTCATGGCATTACAGCTAGGCACGGAATGGAAAAATGAAAAATTAGGAGGTTTTAGTTCAATTAAAAAATCTAGAAACATGAAAAAATACTTTGATAAAACATATGAATCAAAATGCACTACAAGAGCTCGGGCTAAATCCACATCTAATGTTTAGATTCATCTACTGGAATGTGAGGGGTATTGCAAATCCCTCCTCAATAAAAAGGGTTAAAAAATTGATTCAATTATATAAAACCCCAATAATTATACTTTCCGAACCCATTGTAAATAAGGATAAACTAGAACACTACAAAAAGATTTTAGGGTTTGATTACGCATTCTAGAATAAAAATAACAAAATCTGGATTTTCTAGAAAAGCATATTCAATATAATTATATTAGAAGATACGAACCAAATTATTAACTTTTCTTTAGATAATTCTTAAGATGAGATCATCTCAGTGGTCTATGCCAAATATACTAAAGAAGGCAGAAAGGAGCTTTGGAATGATATTCTTAAAACTGCTAAAATAAATAAACCATGGATATTAGGAGGAGACTTCAATATTATAAGAAAGGCTAGCAAGAAAAAAGGGGGCAACCCCCCAATAAAAAAGCCATAGCACACTATAATAATATGATAATAGAGGCTAGTTTGTTAGAAGCTAGCTTTTCAGGCTCCCAATACACTTGGTGTAATAACTGGAAAGTTAAAGGCACCATATGGGTAAGACTGGATATAACTTTTCACAATGTCAAATGACTAGAAGCTTATGGCTCCACAGCCGTTAGACATTTAAATAGAACCTTCTCTGATCATAATCCATTATTAATTTCAGTAGAAAAAATTAAACTCAAGAATAAGTCATTTAAATTTCAGAATGCATGGGTTTTACATCATGATTTTATCAATACGGTCAAAAATTCATGGCTACAAGAGATAACATGTAACCCTGCTCAAATTTGGAATAAAAAATTAGAAAGGCTAAAAAAGCATTTAATAATATGGAATAGAGATTCATTCGGTAACATTAACAAAAATATTATAGAAGCCGAAAAGATAGTTGAAAAAAAAGAGTTAGAATACGAAATTCTTCAAAATTCAGAAAGTAGAAATGAACTAAATAAAACACAGGTTGAGCTAAAATTAAAATTGCTAATGGAGGAAGTATTCTGGAAACAAAAAGCTAAAATTAAATGGATAAAAGAAGGAGATAAAGTACGAAGTTTTTCCAGAAAACAGTCAAAATCAAAATCCAAAAACAAAGAATAAAAGGAATAAAAAACAAACTAAACAAATGGGTGGACACGAACTTAGAAATTAAAAATCATCTAGATGAATATTTTGAAAAATCAATTTAGAGAAATTACAAATATGAATGGAGACTACCTCCTAAAAAAGATAGATCATAAAATTACCAACGAAGATAATGATGCACTCATCAAATTCTCGGATGAAGAAGAACTGAAGTTTACTATTTTCAGCATGGGCAAAAATAGTGGCCCGGGACCTGATGGGTGGAATAATGAGTTCTATCAAAACTATTGGTCAATCATTAAAAATAACCTCCTACGGGCAATACATTGGATTTTCTGTGGTGCAGAAATAGGCAAGAAATGAGGTGATTCATACTTGGTTCTTATTATTAAAATGGAAAACGCACAAAAAGCAGAAGACTTTAGACCTATTAGCCTATGTAACTCCATATATACAATCTTGTCTAAGTTACTTCAAAATAGATTAGCTGTGGTATTGCCAAAAATTATTTCTAAAGAACAATCAGGCTTTAAGAAAAATAGATTACTAATAGAAAATATCGGTTTAGCTAAAGAAATGATCAGAGAAATAGGTTCAAAATCTAGAGGTCATAACGTACTGCTAAAACTAGACCTCTCAAAAGCTTTTGATAGAATAGAATGGAAAATTCTATGTTTTGTCATGAGAAAAATGAGTTTTTCTGAAACATGGACGGACTTGATTTATAGATGCATATCTAGTTCTTGGTTGAAAATTCTTGTCAATGGAGAACTAGGGAAAGATATCAAGCCGATGAGAGGATTAAGGCAAGGTGACCCACTTTCTCCCTCTCTCTTTAATATCTACCTAGAGCTCCTAATAGTGAATGTAAAAAAATAAAATGATCACAGATAGTATAGGCCGGTTCAGTCAACCTACTAATACACCTTTAGTGGGATGCTTGGCTTATACCAATGATGTGATCATTTTCAAAAATGGAAACTCCAGATCTCTACATAACCTCATGGAATTGCTAAAAACCTTAGAAGAAGAAACGAGTCAGAAAATTAACAACAAAAAATGTCAATTTATGATTGGCAAAAAGGCTCCAAAAACTCTAGGGCATAGAATTAATAAAATAACAGGCTTCACACACATAAAAGGTGCACTTCAATATCTTGGATGCCCAATATACGAAGGAAAATTAAAATCAATATACCTAGACTTCCTATTTGAGAAAATTAAAAATAAAATAGCTGGATGGAAAGAGGACACACTTTCAATGAATGGTAGAATTTCTTTGATCACTCATGTATTACAAAGCATAGTCATGTAGAATTTGATGATTCATCATCTCCTAATGTCGGATAAAAAAAGATTAGAGAAGGAATTGGCCCATTTCTTATGGGGTTCAAAAAATGGCAAAAGAAAGTTACATTGGAAAAAATGGAAAGACCTTTGCTTCCCCTTACAAGAAACATGCCTAGGGCCCACTGATTTAAATGAGCTAGCTAAAGCATAGGCGTGCAAAAGATGGTGGAGGATTAAAGAAAATAATTATCTATGGGCGGAATTTATGAGAGCTAAATATTGTATAGAGGATGATATATATAGGATCAGAAATAAGAATAAAGCATCACAAATTTGGATTCAAATGCTCAAACAAAGGGAATTAGTGGAAAAATACTCCAAACTCACTAAAAATGGTTGGAAATGGACTTCAAGTGCAGATGGAGCTTTTTCACTTAAAACCATAAAAGAAAAAGTTAGAAGTAGAAAGAAAATCCAACCTTTATTCAAATGGATATGGGATAATGATAATAGTCAAAAAATAAAAACCAATGCATGGAAAGTTCTCTTAAATATTATTCTGATAGATGAAATCATAAAAACAAAAGGCATACAAATGCTCGAATCACTTAATCCAGAATCACTTAAATATGTGAATGTTTGCAAAATCCAGAATCACTTAATCACCTGTTTTCTCAAGGGAAGGTAGCCATGGAAATATGGAGGAGACTAGAATCAGAAATGGGATTAAAACATGCATGCATCCCTCTTAGAAATAGATTAATTAAATGGTGTAATGCGCGCTTTCAACATAGCTCTCAGAAATGGCTTAAAAATAACATACCTCACATCGCTATCTGGTATATATGGAAAGCTAGGAATAATAGTAGATATGAAGGTCTGAGAATGGACCCTGAAAACATATGGAAAGCAATAAAGTCTGAAATAAAATCCACCTCGGAATCCTCACCACTTGCACTTCAAAGCCCTCTCCTAGAATCTCACTCTCTAAAATTCTGGAATCTCATGGTTTCCAAAACAAAGCCACTAAAAATCATAGGAGTTAAATGGGATAAACCAGAAAAAGATAGATTAGCTCTAAACACCGATGGTAGTTTTGACAGGAACATAGGACTAGCTGGTGATGGAGGCGCCTTAAGGGACTCTGGTGGTCACTTGATATTTGCCTCCTCATGTCCCAATAATACGTCATCTGCCCTCCACGCAGAAATATTAGCATTAAGGGATGGACTTAGAATATGTTATTCTAAAAAGCTAACAAATATAGATATACAAATAGACTCTAAAATATTGGTAGACTTAGTTAATAACAAAAGTAGCCTGTGGAAATTGGAAGAAGAGCTAGAGGAAATTAATAAATTATTAATAACCTTAAACGCATCAACCATACACATATATAGGGAAGCAAATGCCTTAGCAGATAAATTAGCAAAAGAAGGAAAATTTAAAGACCCTCATGTATATGATGAAGTCTCTCTTCCAGAGAGATTTAAAAGAATTATAAAACTAGATAAAAAAGAATTCTCATACATCCAAATAACTAAAAATCATAATTTTTCAACATCTCTGTGATTTTTCAATTTCTCTTTTCTTATAGCAGCACAGGGCAGTTCTCATATTTGTTCAAGCCTTCATGGTCCTGAAGGAAGATTCTGTAATTCAATAACACACTGCTCAAGTCATTGTTTATTTATATATTACTACTGTTCGGAATCTCACGGTAGAAATAGTTGTAGTTTTGGTTGTTTTGTTTTTTTCTTAGCAGCAAGGTTACCTAAAACAGGAAGAAAGATCATGCGCACAAGTCTTTTCTGTTTATAGTTCATAAGCCTGTTTGAACTTTGTTTTGATGTGGTCATGTTAATTAGTTTAAGGTTAGGAGTGGTGTCACAAGTTTCTGTAGATTGGGTTATAATGTTAAGGTAATTTTGATATCCACAAAAGTAGGCTAGGTTGGGTATAATATAGACAGTTGCTGTGCACAAATGGGTGCAACAAAAAGATGCTATGGAGTGGCTAAAAACAAAAAATCACTGGACTGAGGAACAGAATGAAGAGAATGTAAACCAGCCGAATGCTGGAGGCTGGAAGCTTGGTGTCTGTGACATTTATGCAGGTGACAAGGGTCCAAGTGCTCCCTCCATGGAGGCTGGAATTTTTTTTGGTGTATGTGGTTAGTATGCAGGTGACAGGTACAAGGATTCCCGTGGAGGATCTCAATACATTTAACATAGTCTTGCTACAAAATTCTGCAGATCTAGTTTATATAAAGATGTTAGGCAAAGTTGAAGTTCCGGGAAGGGAAAGTTAGCTGGTTGGAAGTAAGGGATCGTAGGATAAAGATTGACATCTCAACAAGCATCAAAGTGCAGTTTAATACAATGCTAAGTTTACTATAGAAGCTCAAAATCGATCTCTATGTGCTTCAAGAACAACATATGGATTAGAATCAGCATAAAGTCTCAAAATCGCACTCCTAGGAAAACCAGCATCTGTTTGTCTATGTTTTATTACAGTTACAATAGCTAATGCTTAATGTAGGAGAAAAGGGTGTAAAGGGCTATGGGTAGCAAGCAAGTAGGTTGTAAAAATGGTATTCCCCCAGCAAAAGAGAGGGTTATAATTAATAAATGTTGTTTTATAAAAAAAGTAGAATACTATTTATAAAAAGAATATGAAGAATAACAAGAATAAGAATAATAAGAAAATAAGTAGAATAAGAAGAATAAGAAAATACGAACAATAAGATAATATAATAAAATAAGAAGAATAAAAACATTAAATAGAATAAGAAGAATTAGAAGAATTAGAAGAATTAGAAGAAAAAGACGTATAATAAGTATAAATAGAATGATAAGAATAAGAAAAATAAGAAGAATAATAAGAATAAGTAGAAAATGAAGAGTAAGAAGAATAAGAAAAATAAGAAAAATAAGATGAATAAAAAGAATATGAAGAATAAGAAATATAAGAAATATAAGAATAATAAAAAGAATAAGAAGAATATAAAAAATAAAAGAATAAGAAGAATAGAAAAAAATTATAAGTATTAAAAAAATAAGAAAAATAAAAAAGAATAAGAAGAAATAGAAGAATAAAAATAATAAGAAGTTTAAGAAGAATAACATGGATCAAAAGAATAAGAATAAGAAGCTGAATAATTAGAATTATAACACATAGAATAAAAAGATGAATAATAAAAATAAAGGGAATAAGAAGAATAAGATATATAAGAAGAATAAGAAGAATTAAAAGAATATGAAGAATAAGAAAAATAAGAAGAATAAGAGGAATAAGAAGATTAAGAAGATTTAGATAAATAAGAAGAATAAAAAGAATAAGAAAATAAGAAAAAAAAAAGAATCAGAAGAATAAGAAGAATAATAAGATTAAGAAGAAAAAAGAAGAAAAAAGAAGATTAAGAGGAATAAGACGAATAAGAAGAATATGTAGAATATAAAGAATAAGAAGAATAAGAAGAATAAGAGGAAAAAGAAGAATAAGAAGATTTAGAAGAATAATAATATAAAGAATAATAATAAGAATTTGAAGAATACTAAGAATAAGAAGAATAAGAATAAGAATAAAAAGAATAAGAAGAATAAGTATAAGAAAAAGTATAATAATAAAATTTAAAATAAAAGAAGAATAAGAAGAATAAGAAGAATAAGAATACTATGAATAATAAAAAGATCAAGAAGAATAAGAAGATTAAGAATAATAAAGAATAAGAAGAATAAGAAGGACAATAAGAATAAATAGAATTAGAAGAATAAGCTAAATAAGAAGAATTAGAATACTTAGAAAAATAAGAATAATAAGAAGGATAAAAAGAATAAGAAGAATAATAAGAATAATAAGTATAAAAGGAATAAGAACAACGAGAAAAAAAGAATAATAAATAAAGAATAAATAGAATAAGAAGAATTTGAAGTCATAGAAAAATTAAAAGAATAAAAAGATTAAAAAAATTAAGATGATTAAGAAGAATAAGAAGAATAAAAAAATAAGGAGAAAAAGTAAAATAATAAGAATAAAAAAAAGTAGAATAAGAAGAATATAAAAAATATGAAGAACAAAAAGAATAAGAAGAATAAAAAAAATATTATGAATAAAAATAATAAGAAGATTAAGAAGAATAAGAAGTATAAGATGAATAAGAAGAATAAGAAGTATAATATGAATAAGAAGAATAATAAGAATAATAAGAATAAGAAGATTAAGAAGAATAAAAAAAATAAGAAGAATAAAAAAAATGATAAAAATAATAAGAATAAAAGAATAAGAAGAATAAGAAGAATATGAAGAATAAGAATAATAATAATAATAATAAAAGAATCAGAACAATAGTAGAAGAAAAAGAAGACAAATAAAAACTATGAAAAAAAGAATAATAAGAAGAATAATAACAATATGTAGAATAAGAAGAATAAAAGAATTAGAAGATGAAGAAGAATGAAGAATAAAAACAATAAGAATAACAATAAGACTAAGATTAATTAGAAGAATAAGTTGAATAACAAGAATTAGAATACTTAGAAGAATAAGAATAATAAAAAGGATAAGAAGAATAAGAAGAATAAAAAGAATAAGAAGAATAAGAAAAATAATAAGTATTATAGGAATAAGAATAATAAGAAGAAAAAGAAGAATAAAAAGAATTAGAAAAATTATAAGTCATAGAGGAATAAAAAGAATTAGAAGAATTAGAAGTCATAAAAGAATAAAAGGAATAAAAAAGATAATAAAAATTATGAAGATTAAGAAGAATAAGAATAATAAAAAAATAAGAAGAAAAAGTAAAATAAGAAGAATAAGAAGAATAAAAAAATAAGAAGAAAAAGTAGAATAAGAAGAATAAGAAGAGTAATAAGAAAACTAAGAATAAAAAGAATAAGAAGAATAATAAGAATAAGAAGAATAATAAAAAAAATAAGAATAAGAAGAATAATAAGAAAATGATGAATAAAAAGAATAAGAAGAATAAGATGAATTTTAAAAATAAGAAGAATAAGATGAAAAGATGAATTCTAAGAATAAGATGAAAAGATGAATTCTAAGAATAAGAAGAATAAGAAGAATAAGTGAATTCTAAGAAAAAGAAGAATAAGAAAAATTAGAAAAATAAGAATAAATAAAAGAAATATAATAATAAGATGAATAGTAGAATAAAAAGAATAAGTAGAATAATAATAATTAGAAGACTAAGAATTATAAGAGGAATATGATTATAAGAATGAATAAGAAGAATAAGAACAAAAAGGAAAATAAATAGAAAAATAAGAAAAGATGTATAAAAAGAATAAGAAAAATAAGAAGAATAATAAGAATAAGAATAATAAGAAGAATTAGAAGAATAAGAATGATAAGAATGATACGAAGAATAAAAAGAATAAAAAGAATAAAAAAAATAAAAAAAAATAAAAAGATTATGAAGAATGATAAAGATTAGAATAATAAGAAGAATAAGAATAATTAGAAGAATAAAAAGAATAAGAAAATTACATAAATAACATGAATAAGAAGCATATGAACAATAAGAAGAATAAGATAAACAAGAAGAATAATAAAAATTATATAGAAGAATAAGAATAACAAGAATAATAATAAGAATAAAAAAATGAGAAAAATAAGAAGAAAAAATAAGGTGAAAAAGAAGAAAATGAAGAATAAGAACAAAAAATAAGAATAATAAGAATAATAAGAATAATAAGAATAATAAGAATAATAAGAATAAGAAGAAAAAGAAGAATAAAAAACATAAAAAGAATAAAATGAATAAGATAAATAAACAGAATAAGATGAGTAAAAAAATAAAAAGATTATTAAGAATCATAAGAATTAGAATAATAAAAATAATAAGAATATTTAGAAGAATAAAAAAGAATATGAAAAATAACACGAATAACACGAATAAAAAGTATAAGAACAATAAGAGGAATAAGATAAACAATAAAAATAATAAGAACAAGAATTAGAAGAGCTAGAATAATAAGAAGAACAAGAAGACAAATAAGAATAAAATCATAAGAAAAATAAGAAGAAAAAGAAGAAAAAGAAGAAAAAGAAGAAAAAGAAGAAAAAGAAGAAAAGAAGAAAAAGAAGAAAAAGAAGAAAAAGAAGAAAAAGAAGAAAAAGAAGAAAAAGAAGAAAAAGAAGAAAAAGAAGAAAAAGAAGAAAAAGAATAAAAGAAGAAAAAGAAGAAAAGAAGAAGAAAAAAGAAAAAGAAGAAAAAGAATAAAAAGAAGAAAAAGAAGAAAAAGAAGAAGAATAAAAAGAAAAAGAAGAAAAAGAAGAAAAAGAAGAAAAAGAAGAAAAAGAAGAAAAGAAGAAAAAGAAGAAAAAGAAGAAAAAGAAGAAAAAGAAGAAAAAGAAGAAAAAGAAGAAAAAGAAGAAAAAGAAGAAAAAGAAGAAAAAGAAGAAAAAGAAGAAAAGAAGAAAAAGAAGAAAAAGAAGAAAATGTAGAAAAAGAAGAAAATATAGAAAAAGAAGAAAAAGAATTGTAAGAAGAAAAAGAAGAAAACAAAGAAATGAAGAAAAAGAAGAAAAAGAAAAAGAAAAAAAGAAAAAAAAGAAAAAAAAGAAAAAAAAGAAAACGAGCAATAAGAAGAATAATAAGAAAAAGAAGATTAAGAAGAAAAAAAGAATTAGAATAATAAAAATAATAAGTAGAATAAGAATAATAAGAAAATAAAAAAATAAGAATAATAAGAACTTTAATAAGAATAAAAACAATAAGATGAATAAGTAGAATAAGAAGAATAAGAAGAATAAGAAGATTAAGAAAAATAAAAAGATTAATAAAAATAAGAAGAAAAATAATAAGTAGAATAAGAAGTATAAGAAGAATAAGAATAATAAGAAGAATAAGAAGAATATGAAAAATAAAAAAAATAAAATGGATTAGAAGAATTTGAATTATAAAAAGAATAAGAAGAAAAAAAAGAATAAGAAGAATCATAAGAAAATGAAGAATAAGAAGAAAAAAAAATAAGAAGAATAAAAAGAACAGTTATACTAATAATAATAAGAAGAAAAAGAAAAATATTAAGAATATGAAGAATAAGAATAATAAGAATAAAAAAAATAAAAAGAATAAGAAGAATAAGATGAATAAAAATTATATTATAAATAAAAACTATTAAAAGAATAAGAAGATTAGTAGAATAAAAAGAATAAAAAGAATAAGTTGAAAATAAGAATAAGAAACATAATAATCAGAAAAAGAATTAGAAAAATAAGCATAATAAAAAAACTATAAGACCTAGAAGAATAAAAAGAATTAGAATAATTATATTAATAAGAATAATAAAAATAATTATAAGAATAAGATGAATAGAAGAATAAAAAGAATAATTAAAATAATAAGAATTATAAGAATTAGAATTATAAAAAGAATAAGATAATAAGATGAATAAAAAGAATAAGAATTATAACGAGAATAAGTTGAATAAGAATAGTTAGAAGTATAAAAAAATAATAAGAATTAGAAGAATAAGAAAAATAAGAAAAATAAGAAAAATAAGTTGAATAAAAAAAAGAAAAAAAAAGAAAGAAAGAAAGTAAAAGCATCCTCAGCTTTGTATGCTAAAATATTAGCCTTACACAAAGGGCTTAAAATATGTAAAAAAAATTATTATATTAATATAAGAGTATAGGTGGATTCGAATTTACTGGTGAACTTGGTCACGAATTACATAAAAATATGGAAATATGAAGAACAAATAAAGTTAATTAGAAGTTTCTTATCTGACTTGAAGAGAGAAATTAAGCATATATATAGGAAAGTCAATGTAGTAGCACATAAATTAGCCAGAAAATGTCTGAAGAAAGGAATACAACAGTTTGAGGAAACTAAAATACCGGTAAAATATAAAGGTCTAATTACTTTTAGATAAAGTAGAATCTCTATATATTAGAATTCAAAAGTAGTAGCGAATTTTGATTTTTTTTTCTGTTCATGTGGGGCTTATACTAGCTCTGTTTGGTTTTTTTCTAAGGTTTACAGGTTTAAGACAAGTTGAAGGGATAAGAAAATGTAATATGGCATCTTTTCAGTCACATTAAGAAAAACAATTTTATGTATTTTAAAATGTAGAAACTATAAAACTATAAAAGGGAAAATGTAAATACTAGGCAAAGGGGCAGCAAAAATGCAGTGGACAACATTGTGCAGGATTCATAAGTATGCATATTTGTAGTGCAGGAAAATTGTGCAAAAAACTTTGATTTGCAAGAATATATATTTTGGACTGTGCTGTACTTAATCCAGGGACTACAAAAAATACTTGTTTTCTGTTTTAGCCTGTGATGTAGGGAGAAAGCCAAACATTAAAAGTTGGTTAAGCTGAATATGCATGAAGATGGATAAAGTTACTAATAAAAGAGATGCATATAATATTTTATGTTTAAGGTGTAACAACATAAGGGTGTAAAAGGGGCTATTGGCTGTAAAAGAAAAATGTTCTTTCTATGCTGAATTGAATTTAGGGGTAAGAAGTCTGAGGCAGAAAGGATGGTTGTGCCGTGGGTAGATATCAGCAGATTTGGACATTGTATCTATTTTGCAGGGTCAAGCATGGATTAACAAGGCAGAGGAGGAAAGGTACAAGCAGAGATAGCAGAGAGGCTGCCAAATATTATGCAATACCAGAAAGAAGAGATAAACAGGCCACTATGTGGAATGTGGAATAAATGTTCAATAGAATGGAGAGAGAAAGAATGGAGATAGAGGCTGCCAAAATTTTGCAAAAAATAGAGAAGGGGACTGCATTTGTGAAAGGAACCTACAAATTACAAGGGGAGTAGAGCAAAAATTTGATAAACAGACTAAAAGACAACATTAGGCAATGAAGAAGTGGAATGAGGAATTTATAAATAGGATAAATAGAGTTATGAGATGTGTATTGCTTTTTATTTCAAAGGGCATAAAAGGGAAAATGGTAGTTTTAGATTGTAAAAATAGTATTCCTCCACCAAAAGAGATGGCTTTTTATTAATAAAACAAACTTTTGCAAAAAAATAAGAAGAATAAAAAAAATAAGAAGAATACTAAGAATAAGAATACTAAGAATAAGAAGGATAAGAAGAATAAGAAGGATAAGAAGAATAAGAATGATAAGAAGAATAAGAAGGATAAGAAGAATAAGAAGGATAAGAAGAATAAGAAGGATAAGAAGAATAAGAAGAATAAGAAGAATAAGAAGGATAAGACGAATAAGAACAATAAGAAGAATAAGTAGTATAAAAAGAATACGAAGTAAAAAAATAAGTAGAATATAAAGAATAAGTAGAGTGAGAAGAATAAGACGGATAAGAGAAATATGAAGAATAAGAAGAATAAGAAGATTAAGAAAAATATGAAGAATAGAAATAATAAGTACAAAATAAGAATAAGAAGCATAATACTAATAAGATAAATTAGAAGAATAAGCAGAATAAAAATAATATAAGAAGAATAAGGAGAATAATAAGATTTAGAAGAATAAGAACAATAAAAAAAATTATAAGAATAAAAAGAATAATAAGAATAATAAGAATAAGAAGAATAAGCAGAAAAAACCATAAAGTAGAATAATAAGAATTAGAAGACTTAAAATTCTAAGAAGAATAAGATTATAAGATGAATAAGAAGAATAAGAAAAATAAGAAGAATCATAAGAAAATGAAGAATAAGAAATATAAAAATTATAAGAAGTATAAGTAGAATAAGAAGATACGTAGAATAAAAAAAAATAAGAAGATTAAGAAGAATAAGTATAATAAGAAGAATAAGAAGAATATGAAGAATAAGAATAATAAGTAGAATAATAAGAATAAGAAGAATAAGAAGAATAAGAACTATAAGAAGGATAAGAAGAATAAAAAGAATAAAAAGCATAAAATGAATAAAAAGAATAAGAATAATAATGAGAATAAGAAGATTAAGATGAATAAAAAAATTGGAATAATAAGAAGAATAAGAATAATTTGAAGAATAACAAAAATAAGAAAAATATCATGAATAACATGAATAAGAAGAATAAGAACAATAAAAAGAATAAGAAAAATAATTAGAAAAATAAGAATTAGAAGTGTTATAAGAATAAGAAAAATAATTAGAATAAGAAGAAAAATAAAAATAAGAAGAAGAAGAATAATAATAATAATTAGAAGAAAAAGGAAAAATAAGAATGAGAAGAATACGAAGAATATGACGAATAAGAAGAATAAGAATAATAAGATGATTTAGAAGAATAAGAAGAATAAGAATAAAAAGAAGAATAAGAAGAATAAAAAAATTAGGACAATTAGAAGAAAAAATAGAACAATAACAATAAGAAGAATAAAAACTATAGAAGATTGGAGCAAAAGTAAGAGGGCACATCATTTTAATAAAGTTAGACCTATCAAAAGCTTTTGATAGAGTAGATTGGAATATTGTATGTTATGTTATGAGGAAAATGGGATTCTCATAATTTTGTATATATTTGATATATCGATACATATCAAGTGCATCAGTCAAAATATTTTTAAATGGGCTGATAGGTAGATAATTTTAACCTTTAAGAGGGCTAAGGCATGGATACCCTAATTTAACTTTGCTATTTAATATATATTTGGAATTATTAATTCGGAATGTTAAAGACAGAATAAAAATGGGGAGGATAATATTTTATAAAAAACCAAGTAATACACTAGTTGTGAGTTGTTTGGCTTATGTAGATGATGATATAATATTTACAAATACAAACAAATATTCTATGATAAATATGATAGAATTATTTTATGTTTTAGAAGAGGAAACATGGCATGTCCTGAACAAAAAGAAATGTCAGTTTTTAATTAAAAAAGTCCCCAATGGGGTTTGCTTAAACTATTAAAAGAATTAAAAGATTTTTGCAAAGTATTGAGGCACTAACCTATCTAGGTTATCTAATATTTGAAGGAAGATTAAAAGAAGAATATTTAAAATTCCTAATGAAAAAAATGAGAGGAAAGATAGCCAGATGGAAAGAAGATCTATTGAACATGGTGGGAAGAACTATGATGATAGTTCATGTGCTTCAAACTATATTAATACACATACTAATGGCTATTCATCTACCAAACAAAGGTTATAAGAATGTTATAAAAAGAGATGTCAAATTTTCTTTTGGGAAAGAGGAATGGGAAACCTAAGGAACACTAGATAAATTTGGAAGAAGTATGCTATCATAAGAAAGAGGTAGGATTCGCTTTACTAGTCTAAAAAAGATGTTCATAACCTAGGCATGAAAAATTGGTGGTGACTTAAAGATAATAAGGGGATCTGGGCATAATTCATGAAGGGCAAATATGACCTAGGTAATAATGAATTTAGAGTTACAATGAAGACATCGAAGACATGGAAACAAATGTTTAAACAAATATATATAGCATAATCTAGCTTGAAACAAAGTAAGAGTGGTTGGAAATAGATATTAAACTCTCAAGAGATATTCACACTTAAAAGCACTAAAGACATAGTGAGAAATAGCAGACAAACACAAGTATAAATTGGCCTGTGAAGGTGATAATGCAAATAAAATAAAAATCTTTTAGTGGAAAACTTTAAAAAAGGCCTTACCAGTAAATGAGTGGATATAGTTAAAAGACATATCATTGGCTTCAAGATGTGAATGTTGTGATTTGGCAGTTGAAACAATAGATAATTAGCTATCTATAGAAAATGTAGCATCGGAAGTTTGGAAGTTCCTGGAGAAAAAAGCATGGATTAAAAATAGGTAGGATCTTTTAAAAGATAGATCATTAAAATGGAGTAATGAAACTAATCAAAATATTAAAATAATTAAATGGAATAAACCTCCGTTGGATGTTACCATGCTTAACACGGATGGTTGTTTCAATAGAGAAAAGGGTATTGTAGGAGGAGGAGTGTTGAGAGAGGGAGAAGGTAGAATAATTAAAGATTTTACAATGAGAGGTAAGGCAAATTAAGCACTCCATGCAGAAATTTAGCTATGTAGCAAGGGCTTAGAATCTGTATTAATGCTCATATGCATAATATTTATATTCAAGTAGATTCAAACTTATTGGTGGGTTAAGCTATAGAAAATTTGACATATGGAAGTATGAGGTAGAAGTAGATAATATTAGAAAATTTTTCAAAGAATTAAATTGTACCATTGTACATATATACAGGGAAGCAAACATGGTTGCTATTAAATTAGTAGAGGAGGGTTTTTAAAAAGGGGATAAAGAATTGATAGTTGAAGATATTCTCATTAAGATAAAATGCCTAGCATATTTAGATAAGATAGGTTGTTCGTACGTAAGAAGAGGATAAAGAAAATAGGTGATTGCATGCACAGTACATCTTGGTCCTATGGGATGGACACATTGCTTAGTTTTATTGGCATTGACTATATTTTTTGATAGATTGTAGGGCATAAGGTTAGATGGGAATACATATGGTTGGGAAAGGAAGTTAGGGGAATAGTTGTTATGCTTTTTAATTTGTATGCATGTAAAAAACATGGGTAGTAGGGACTTGCTCAACTTACTGAAAAGGATCAAATATGGAAATGATGCAGATGGATGCATTGTTACAGAAACTAAGGAAGCAAGGATTAGCCTTTGCTTTAACTAGAAATGGAGGGAAGGGTTCTAAAGGAGTTGGAAACTACTTGGTTCTGTAACAAGGATTGATAGGGTAAATGCGGGGTTATGGTGTGGTGATGGAATAGATAATGTATATTTCTTTTACAAACAAGTCAGAAGACCATGGATATGTATCTAGAGGCAAGGTAATTCTGCTAGAAAAAGGATGATGGTGAAAGGAGGACAAATGATGTGAGTGCAGCATATCGACATAGCAGGGCATGGATATTAGAAAAAAAGCCAATTGTTTAAGTGATATAGAATATTTGTTTGTTTTGGATAATTGTAAAGGAAAAGAAGGGTTAAAGGGTGGGATGTATGGTTGTGGCATGGATATGTTTGTAGTTTTCTATTTTGCAGGGAGGAGCTTTTAAGGAAGCGAGATTGACAGGGTAGTCGGGTAGATCACTAGGAAATTGGTAGGGTTTAGTAAATTACTTAGGGTGGTTTTTTCTTTTACTATTTGGTAGGTATGAGGAGAACATTTAAAGCTAGAGGAAGGATGAGGAAAGAATAGTTGGAAGATTAAAGAAACTCCTAAACTAAGGGTGAAAGGATTTATATAGCAGATACAATATGGGGATGGTAACAGTCTTCATTAAAGCTTAAGTAGAATAAAGAGAAAGAATGTAACAATACAAAACTTGTTCTAGTTAGATAAAGCATAACTTGCTTCTGGCTTAGTGGATGAGTATGGTTGTAAATGGAGAAAGGGTAACATGAACTAGATAGTAAAAAAGAATTCGACCACCAAAAGAGAGGGTTATATTAATAAAATAACACGTTAAAAAAATAAGAATAAGAAAATAAGAAGAAAAAAAAAGAATAACAAGAATAAGATTTTTAAAAACATAAAAGAATAAGAAAAAAGAAGAATAAGAAGAATAAGAAGAGTAAGAAGAATAAGAAGAGTCGAAGGGATAAGAAGAGTAAGAATAATAAGAAGAATAAGAAGAATAAAAAGAATGAAAAGAATAAGAAGAATAAGAAGAATAAAAAGAATAAAAAGAATAAGAAGAATAAGAAGAATAAAAAGAATAAGAAGAATAAAAAGAATAAAAAGATTAAGAAGAAAAATAAAAAATAGAATAATAAGAAGAATAATAAGAATAACAAGAATAACAAGAATAACACAAATAAGAAGAATAAGAACAATAAGAAAAATAAGAAGAATAAGAAGAATAAGGAGAATAAAGGAGAATAAAAAGAATAAGAAGAATGAGAAGAATAAGAAGAATAAGAAGAATAAGAAGAATAAGAAGAATAAGAAGAAAAAGAAGAAAAGAAGAATTGTAGGATAAGAAGAATAATAACAATAAGAACAAAAAGAAGAATAAGAATAATAAGAAGAATAAAAAGACTATAAAGAATAAGAAGAATAAGAATAATAAAAAGAATAAGAAGGATAAGAAGAATAAGGAGAATAAGAAGAATAAGAAGAATAAGAAGAATAAGAAGAATAATTAGAATAATTAGAATAATAAGAATAATAAGAATAATAAGAATAATAAGAATAATAAGAATAATAAGAATAAGAAGAATAAGAAGAATAATAAGAATAATAAGAATAAGAAGAATAAGAAGCATAAGAAGAATTCAAAGAATTCAAAGAATTCAAAGAATAAGAAGAATAATAATAATAAAAAGAATAATACTACAAGAAAAATCTCAAATAGCTAGGAAAAATTCCCCAGCCAAATGGGGGGTTTTCATCACTAAATAGGATATAATGGCAGATTAACGATGGAATCATTTCCGATCTAAAGTGTTCGTCACTATAAATTAACAAGGGAAAGAGTCTCTAGCTTAAAACTTTTAGCGATGCAAAATTATTTAGCTAAAATAATGATTTCTCTAGCTAAATTAGAAAGGGAAAATTCTTTAGCTATTTTCATTCCAAAACAATTTTCAGAATTTTATTCTTTTTTCAAAATATTTAATTAAATAATTTAATATTTTTATATTAAATTGAATAAAAAAAGAAACTATAATTGATAAGTTATAGTTAATAAACAATAAAATACTTTAATAAATTATTTTGATACAATATTTTACATAATTAAAACAGAAACATAATAAAATTTGATTACATCTTATTCATCAATGTATCTACTGCGAGAGCATAGAGTATAATCTATCAGTGCATTGATGTTGCTTTTTCTCCCTCAGCTCCTCTAATCACCATCTTTCTATTGTGACAAAGCTGTCTGAGTCACGATGTGTCATGTGTTGTAAAAAATTCCTTCACTTATACAAGCTTCATGTGGGGGAAAATGTGGCATCATATCTATAAGAAATTTAAACCAGTCAATAAAATCAAAATAAATAAATAAAAAAAGTTATGTTTTGATAAATATATAATACTGTTGTATATATGTACATATATACTAGCATTTCACTAGTTACATTTATTACTACAGTGTATGTACATATAAACTATAGTATTATATGTACATATACTGAGTATATATGTACATATATACTGAGTATATACGTATGTATATACCAAGTATATGCATACATATATACCACATTTACTACTGCTACTGTGGTTGCTGCTGATAATTAAAGTAGGGTGGGCAATGATGCTCGACTGATGAACTTCCCTGCCAACCATTCATTATGAGATTGAGCGAGTTTTTGAAGAGGCAGCGAGCAACTTCTCCCAAAACAAGATCTAATATTCCTCTTGGCACTCGCAGCTTGCAAAAATTGGGTAATGTTACATTTTTCCTTCCGATTAAATATAATTTTGAGAAATCTAATAAAAATACACGATACTACATGATCATCATCATCATCCTAAGACCTAATATAATTAGAACCAATCATTGTAGAACCTACTGCAAGACAACTTATTTCCTCATACATATGCTTTTGTACCATGTGATTATTACATATCTACACAATTACTAAGAGATTTAAGACCAACCTATGTTTGCCTGGCTGGCCTGGACCAGAAATATCTTCATGCCACAACTTTGGGAAAGGCCTAATATCCATGGCTTTTAGGAACTGCATCAGGTAAGCAATGCATGATGATGACCAGACCAGCCCAAGCAATTATATATTCAAACAAGCACGCGCGCGTGAGTGTGTAAATGGGTGTGTATGTATGACAATATATACATGTCTACAAATAAATATATGCAACCACTTATGTATATACTTGGTATATACGTACATATATACTCGGTATAAACATAAATATATACTTGGTATATACATACATATATATGTAGTATATATGTACGTATATACCAAGTATATATGTATGCATATACTATAGTATATAAGTATGTAGATACCGAATATATATGTATGTATATACTACTGTATATATGTATGTATATACTAAGTATATACATACATATATACTCAGTATATATGAATAGATATACCCGGTATATAAGTACATATATGCTCGATATATACATACATATATACTCAGTAAATATGTACTTATATACAATAGTATAATTGTACGTATATACTACAGTATTATATATATGTATAAATAAACACATGTACTTTCATGTACTTTCATGCAAATACACATACCATCAAAGACAACATAAGGAAATAATCTAGTGCTTAAAAAACACACATATAGGCCTTTCAGGCATGGTCAACATCTTCTCGTTCTTTGTCCTCTGGTACTCCAAATAGATAGAAAACATTGTTACACCTACGCATGGAGCATAACATAGCATATTTACAAACTAATAAAGAACACAACACTATGCCACTGATAAATAGATAAACTAGCGCATGCAACACCAACTGCCATTTGCTAGAAATTTCACACAACGAGATAATAAATTACCAAATCAAGATTACTCCAAGATTTCCAGAGAACTACTCATCAAAATATTCTTCTATGTTGCTAGCTTCACACATTAGTCAATGGTTAATTATAAGAAAGTTAGAAAGTGTCAAACAAAAGGGAAATGAAAGTTGAAATGACAATAGGCTACATTTATTGAATTTTTCCACACATGTAGGTTCATTTAGGAATCATAATGGCTATTAACATTTCAATAGTTTAATTCCCCTGATAACTGATAAAAAGAAGTCATAGATCTGAACTGCAACAATACAGATCTATACAAAATAAGAGTGTCAAGAACAAACGTGTGTTTGTGTGGGACCAGAATTTTTTCATTCATCTCACAGCTTCAAAGCTAAGGTGCTATTATCAGCACTAGGAGGATCAACCAAGCCTTTTACATACTTATAATAGGCTAAAACTCTACCTAAAATATTCGGGGACACACACAGATATTTATAGGTATATAAAAATAGTAATTATAGACATGAACAAACACAAATCTAAGTTGATAGTCATACAACTTCAACACATATCTAAAAGATGTCCATCAATGATGTCTAGAAAGAAAGAGAGTGCAAAAATAAAATATTTCAGGAATAATGAAGATAATAAAAGCTCGGCCTCCTTTTGATCCAGCCGAAATTAGTAAATAAGGGACCCATGCATTATCAGGACCATGACAATGTCTAAATGCTTTGAATTAGATTTTTTTCATGCGTCTCACATTAGATGTCCTCCAAAGATTCATTATTAGGTTAATAAGAAAATAAAAGTATAAAACCAGAAAAAAAAATTGAAACTTCCAAAAAAATGTCATCATATTTTGTTATGACTAAATCACATCAGCTAAAATCATCCATGTAATCCATATTGAAGTCAGCACCAACAGCTTCCATGGCCATTCTATGGTGTGTGTTTGATGCTTCTTCACCACAAGAAAATGATTTAGTACCCTCATTTTGGTCAATGTTCATAGCCACTCTACTTTCCACATGATAAATCCAAACAAAATAATTTGGTACAGATCTATATTTAGCCAAATGGTATCTTATAGTGTCTACATCATGAAAAGGGTTATTCTAACACTTGTGATGATTACATGGACACTTAATTTTTTCTCCATCCATCCATCTCGATTGACTCCATGTAAAATTAATGAAAGTTTCAAGCCCACTCAAAAAATCTTTATTCAAAATTCCATTCATAAACCTTTTGTACATCCATTGACAATCTGAACTCATTTTTTCCTATTTTATTTACAAATAATAATGCTCAATCATTATTTTTCATTAAACATTCAACTACTTCAAAATAAATTAATAATTAAATAAAATTAATTATAGATGAATATTTAAAAATAAAATATCATGAATATCGATGCAATGCTTTGCAATAATCTACAAGAATAGATAAAAAAAATTTTAGCACAGTAAAGATTAGTACATATCATGCTATTACTAAATAAAGGTAGTAAAATATGATAATAGACAAGAACGAAAAGCAAAAAAGAAAGAAATTTAAAGTTTGAAGGGGGAGAGGGAGAGAGAGAGAGAGAAAGAGAGGGAGATATATATATATATATATATATATATATATATATATATATATATGGGGGGGGGGGGAGAGGAAGAGAAAAGGAGAGAGGGAGAGAGGGGGAGAGGAAGAGAAAGAGAGAGAGAGAGAGAGAGAGAGAGAGCAAGTAAGAAAGAAGGAAAGTAGAAAAGAAAATAGTAAGAGAGAGAGAGTAACATAGAAAGAAAAAGAGGAAGAAAGTGACATAGAAAGAATGAGAGTGGGTGAGAGAGACACGAAGAATATAGTGTCATAATAAGAAATTACATAAAAAAATAAAAAATTTTCTTCAATGGAAACCTATCAAATATTATATCTTTTGTCATACATAAGTTCATATAAGAGCCCGAGGCCCAAGGGGTGGGATTAGGTAAGAGTATGACCCTTATTTCAACAACATGCTATATATGACCAACGGACACTCTCATGCATTGTGCTTACATATTATTGATATTATATCTTTTTCCATTTAATTCATTGATTGTACGTACCCTTATTTCCTTGTAAAATTTTTACAAGGAAATGGGCTTAAAATGTGCTTTATTAAGGGCACATATATTGTTTTACTCGGATCTTTCTCATATGACTTCTGATTCATTGATTCTTTGTTATATTTCTATGATACATTTATTAATATTTACAAACTTAATTTTGTTCGACTTTATTAGACATGTTCTTAATCTATTAAGTTTTTCCATGAGAATCTAATTTGGGTTGCCCCTATTGGTAGTGACCAAGATTCATTCACAGTGTCTTGGAAGTTCTCATGTAGACACCACATATTCTGTAAGTTGAAGGATATATTTTTGGGTTCTATCTTAAGAAAATTAATAAGTAGTGGCTTGTGATCTAAACATGTGCTGTTCAAGTGTTTGAATCTTATATTTCCAAAGTTGTCAATCTATTTAGTGTTAAAAAGAATTCTATCCAGTCTAGATCATATAGCTCCTTTTTTCTTGTGGTTATTAATCTAGGTGTAGTTTGAGCCTAAAAATTTTGCATCTAGTAGGTTGCAGTTAGAGATAGTTTCGCTAAAGTGTTCACAAGCCTGTGTATTCATTGGTCTCTCCCCTTTTTTTTTCTATGATGTATTTCTGATCATGTTAAAGTCATACCTATTATTCATTTAGTTTTTTTACTGAAATATCCTTCATGATTTTCCATAGATCTTTTTTTTTCTTTAGAGTTATTAGCATAAACTATTGAATTTATGCCTTCTATGCCCTTATTTATTCTAAGATTAATGATTCTGTCGTATTCTTCAGTGCTAGTAATATCTATGCAATTTTTCCACACGATCCATATTCTACTTACTTTATTGGAGAAAGCTTTACTGAATCCAAGTTTGTTCTGGACATTTTCTAATTGACGTGTATCAACCATTGGCTTTGCTAAAATTAGTAGTGAAATGTTATTGAGTTTTATCAATTTCTTTAATCTATTTAAGGATGAGGTGTTGGCTATCCTCGAATGTTCTAGAATAAGTAATAAACATTATTCAAGGATTTTAATTGTGCTTTTGTTTTGCACTTTAATTCACGTGTTAAATTTTAATGGTTTTTAGTGTTTCTGGTTTTTTTACTATGTTAGGTTCTTGAGATTATTTATCTTAAGCATTTTATTCATTTGTAGACTTCTGATATTTATGTCCACTATAGCCTTTTCTCTATCATAGTCTATCACTCTACTTTTTTCTATATCAATATAATTTTTAGAGTAGTTCATGTTTTTAATTTATGTTTTAGTTTGAATGTTATTATAGGATTTAATGGTTTGAGAATCTGAACCCATTTCTAAGGTAGAAAACCTATCTTTTATATTTTTTATTGCATTATCTTTGGTTTTCTAGTTCTAATCACTATATCTTTAATTTTGTCCATCATTGTTCTTATTTTTTATTTTTCCAAAGCCACGGCATCCTATGCAGGTGGTTGCATAGGATCTATGTTTGTTTTTATGTCAGAAACCTTAAGAACATGAGCTTATGAACTAACCATTTGTCCGTCTACCTCATTAGGTTCAACTTGATTTTTCATTTTCTCTTTGTTTCTGACCCATATCCCCTTCCTATGTATTTCTTTGTAATTATTAAATATAATTATACATTTTCCTATTTTATTTCTCCCTTTCTTATATGCATTATAGTAGCTAGGAAGTGCTTCTGGAATTATAGGTTGCAGAAGCCTACTTCCCCATTTTAACCAATCCATATCCTATTCGGGATAGAAAAATGAAGATTTACTTCAATACAAAATCTAGCAACACAAGGCCTCAAGAGATTGGCCGTGTCTCAATCCATTAATAATGGTTTACTGATGAGATTATAGATGGAGAAGAGTGTAGTTTTGTTAAATAAATGAATGGAAAAGAGGAGAAGAAGAAACCAAACCGACATGAGAGGGTTTTCTTCTTTGATATTATAATTCAGTGCCCATTTGAATACTCGCATTGGATAACCAAATATATTCTAGGTATCCTTCATCCATAGATGCAGTAATACCACTTCTATGAATAACTGAACCAAAATGTGTTTGCAATTAATCGCTCCAAGCTTAATCAAACCTTTGAGCTTTAAAGAGGAGAATAAATCTCTTATCTCTTCCAATCATGGTCACCCTTGAGAAAATATTTAAATGAGAGAGTGTTTGTGAAGAACAAAGTGGTTTTCGACTTCTTCGGGGGGAAAAAATATCATGGGTTCCCCATTTTTGTAGAAAACTATTTATTAGAGGGCACGGTTAATTGATAAATATTAGAAAAGGATTTCTTATAAGCAAGATAAACACTTTCCTCAATTATTTAGCTTGAATTCCTAACTTTATTACCTAAATTAAAGCTTTCTCTCTTTAGAATTTCAACTTTCTCTCTCTAGAACTTAGAGCTACGGAAAAAACTCCAACCTCTTTTTATTCTTATTTCTTCTTTTCTTGTTATTCTTCTTATTCTTTCTATTTTACTTATTATTCTTCTTATTATTTTTTTTATTCTTCTCATTATGCTAATTCTTCTTATTCATATTAATATTGCTGTTCTTATTATTTTTCTTATTCTTCTTATTCTTCTTATTTTTCTTATTATTCTTAATATTTTATTTATTCTTATTATTCTTTAAATCTATTATTCTTCTTATTTTCATATTTTTCATATCCTCCATATTATTCTTAATATTCTTATTCTTCTTATTCTTCTTATACTTCTTATTCTTTTTATTCTTCATATACTTATTATTCTTTTTATTCATTTTATTATTCTTATTCTTCTTATTATTTTTATTCTTCTTATTCTTCTTATACTTCATATACTTATTATTCTTTTTATTCAACTTTTTCATTTTATTTTTCTTATTCTCCGTATTCTTCTTATTCGACCTATTCTTTTTATTCTTTTTATTCTTCTTATTATTCGTATCATTCTTACTCATCGTATCCTTCTTATTCTTCAAATCCTTGTTATTCTTCTTATTGTTTTTATTCTTCTTATTCTTCTTATCCTTCTTATTCTTATTGATCTTGTTATTATTATTATTATTATTATTATTATTATTATCTTCTTATTCTTATTATTTTATGTTTCTAATTAATTTTTTTTCTGATTTGTATTATTCTTATTATTATATTTTTTTTTCTGATTCGTATTATTGTTATTATTCTATTTTTTTTCTTATAATTATTATTTTTTATTCATCTTATTTTTCTTATTCTTCTTATTGTACTTTTTCTTCTTATTGTTCTTATTCTTTTTATTCTTTTTATTCTTTTTATTCTTTTTATTCTTTTTATTCTTTTTATTCTTTTTATTCTTCTCATTCTTCATATTTTTCTTATTCTTCTAATTCTTCTTAATGTTCTTACTCTTCTTATTCTTCTATTCTTCTTATTCTTCTTTTCTTCATATTCTTCTTATTCTACTCATTCTCCTTATTATTCTCATTCTAATTATTGTTCTTATTTTTGTTATTATTTATTTTATTAATATTCTTTTTATTATTCTTAGTCTTCATATTCTTCTTATTCTTCTTAATCTTCTTAATCTTATTAATCAACTTATTTTTCTTATTCATCTTATTCTTCTTATTCTTCTTATTTTTTTTTTCTTATTTTTTTTATTCTTCTAAATTTTTTTATTCTTCCTATTAGTCTAATTCTTCCTATTCTTCCTATTCTATCTTTCCTTTTTATTCTTTTTATCCTTCATATTCTTATTATTAATCATATCTACCAATTCTATTGATTATTTATATTCTTCTTTTTCTTTATTTTCTTCATATTCTTGTTATTATTTTTATTCTTCTTTTTCTTTATTATTCACCTTATTATTCTTATTCAACACAATGTTTTACTTTTTTTTATTATTTATTTTTTACTATTCTTATTATTCTTCTTATTCTTCTTATTCTTGTTATTGTTCTTATTATTCTTATTTGTCTTATTCTTTTTATTCTTCTTATTCTTGTTATTCTGCTTATTCTTCAAATACTTCATATTCTTATTATTATTCTTATTCAACTTATTTTCTTTTTCTTCCTATTCTTTTTATTCTGCATATTCTTCTTAATCTTTTTTATCTTCATATTATTCTTATTCTTATTAGTCATATTATTCTTCATATTTGTTTATTATTTTTATTCTTATTCTTCTTCTTATTCTTTTTCTTTTTTATCTTTTTCTTATTATTCTTTTATTACTTCTTTTTTTATTCTTCTAAATTTTCTTATTCTACCTATTATTTTAATTCTTCCTATTCTTATGATTCTTCCTTTCTATTTTACTTTTATTATTCTTCTCATTCTTCTTATTCTTCTTATTCTTCATATTCTTACGTTTCTTTCAATTATTTCTATTCTTCTTAATCTTTAAAATCTTCTTATTTTTTATTATTATTCTTATTCTTCTTATTCCCCTTATTCCTTTTATAATTTTTATTCTTATTATTATTATTATTATTCTTCTTCTTACTCTAGTTATTATTCTTATTCTTCTTATTTTTCTTATTCTACCTATTCTTCTTATTCTTCTTATTCATTTTATTATATTATTTTACTTATTATTTTTATTCTATTGATTATTTATATTCTTTTTATTCTTCTTATTCTTCTTAGTATTATTTTTTTTCTTTTTTTTGTTATTCTTATTATTTTTTTTTTCATATTATTCTTCTTTTTCTTATTATTCATCTGATTCTTCTAATTCTTATTTATCTTTTTATTCTTTTTATTTTCATATTTTTCGTATTCTACTTTTTTTATTTATTCTTCATATTTACCTTATTTTTCTTATTCTTATTTTTTTTCTTATTCTTATTTTTTTTCTTATTCTTATTTTTTTTCTTATTCTTCTTATCCTTCTTATTCTTCTTAGTTTTTTAATTCTTCTTATTGTTTTTATTTTTCTTAATCTACTACTTCTTCTTCTTCTACTTATTCTTCTTATTATTCTTATTCTTTATATTCTTCTTATTCTTTATATTTTTCTTATTCTTATTATTGTTTTTATTCATCTTTTTCTTCATATTTTTCATATTCATCGTATTCTTCTAATTATTTTTATTCTGCATTATCATCCTATTCTTCTTTTTCTTCTTATTCTTCTTAATCTTATTATTCTTCTTATTATTCTTTTTCTTTTTAATATTCTAATTCTTCTTATTCTTCCTATTCTTCTTTTTCATCCTATTCATATTATTCTTCTTATTTTTTTAATTTTTCTTTTTATTCTTTCTCTCCTTATTCTTAATATTTTTTTATTATTTTTATTCTTCTTTTTTTCTAATTCTTCTTATTTTTTTATTCTTATTCTTTTTTTTATTATTCTTATTCCCCCTATTATTCATTTTCTTCATTTTTTTCTAATTCTTCTTATTCTTCTATTTCTACTTATTCTTCTAATTCTTCTTATTCTTGTTATTCTTGTTATTCTTCTTATTCTTGTTATTCTTGTTATTCTTCTTATTCTTGTTATTCTTCTTATTCTTCATATTCTTCTTATTCTTCATATTCTTCTTATTCTTCATATTCTTCTTATTCTTCATATTTTTCTTATTCTTCTTATTCTTCTTATTCTTCTTATTCTTCTTATTCTTCATATTCTTCTTATTCTTCTTATTCATCTTATTCTTCTTATCCTTCTTATTCATCTTATTCTTCTTATTCTTCTTATTCTTCTTATTCTTCTTATTCTTCTTATTCTTCTTATTCTTCTTATTCTTATTATTATTCTTCTTATTCTTCTTATTCTTCTTATTCTTCTTATTCTTCTTATTCTTAATGTTCTTCTTATTCTTCTAATTCTTCTTATTTTTCTTATTCTTCTTATTATTATTAATCATCTTTATCTTCTAAATCTTATTAATCATCTTATTTTTCTTATTCTTATTCTTCTTATTTTTTTTTCTTATTTTTTTTATTCTTCTAATTTTTTTTATTCTTCCTATTATTCTAATTCATCCTATTCTTCCAATTCTATCTTTTATTGTTATTCTTATTATCCTTCATATTCTTATTATTCTTCATATCTTCTAATTCTATCGATTATGTCTATTTTTCTTATTCTTCATTTTCTTCATATTCTTCATATTCTTCATATTCTTCATATTCTTCATATTATTTATATTCTTTTAATTCTTCTTATTCTTCTTATTCTCCTTATTATTCTTATTCATCACAATCTTTTAATTTTTTTATTATTTTTTTTAAATTCTTATTATTCTTATTCTTCTTATTATTCTTATTCTTGTTATTCTTCTTATTCTTTTTATTCTACTTATTTTTCTTATTCTTCTTTTTCTTTTTAATCTTTTTAATCTTATTATTCTTCATTCCCTTTTATTCTTCTTATTCTTCTTATTCATCTTATTCTTCATATCCTTTTTATTATTTTTCTCATTCTTCTTATTCTTCTTATTCTTCTTAATATTTATATTCTTCTTATTCATATCCTTACATTTCTTTCAATTATTTCTATTCTTCTTATTCTTTAAATTTTTCATATTCTTCTTATTCTTTTTATTTTTCTTATTCTTCTTTTTGTTCTTATCATTCTTATTCTACTTACTCTTTTTATCCTTCTTATTTTTGTTATTCTTCTTATTCTTCTTATTCACCTAATTCTTTTTATAATTTTTATTATTCATATTCTTTTTTATTATTTGTATTCTTCTTATTCTTCTTATCTTTCATATTTATCATATTCATCATATTATTCTTATTCTTCTTATTCTTCTTATTCTAGTTATTATTCTTATTATTATTATTATTAGTATTCTACTTATTCTTCTTATTCTTTTTATTTTATTATTTTACTTAATATTCTTGTTCTATTGATTATTTATATTCTTTTTATTCTTTATCATCTTCTTTTCTTCTTATTCTTCTTATTCTTTTTTTTCTTGTTATTCTTATTATTCTTCTAATTCTTCTAATTTGTATTTAACTTTTTATTCTTTCTATTCTTCATATTTTTGGTATTCAACTTATTCTAATTATTCTTCATATTTACCCTTTTTTTCTTATACTTATTTTTCTTCTTATTCTTCTTATTTTTCTTAGTCTTTTTATTCTTCTTATTCTTCTTATTCTTCTTATTATTCTTATTATTCTTATTCTTCTTATTCTTTATATTCTTTTTATTCTACTTATTCTTCTTGTTCTTTATATTCTTATTATTCTTAATATTCTTATTATTCTTTTTATTTATCTTTTTCATTTTATTTTTCTTATTCTTTTTTTCTTCTTATTCTTCTTATTTTTCTTATTCTTCTTATTCTTCTTATTCTTTTAATTCTTCATATTTTTCATATTCATCATATTTTTCTCATTCTTTTTATTCTACTTAGTCATCTTATTCTTCTTATTTTTCTTTTTCTTCTTATTCTTCTTAATCTTCTTATTCTTCTTATTATTCTTATTCTTTTTAATATTCTAATTCTTCTTATTCTACATATTCTTCTTTTTCATCTTATTCTTCTTATTCTTCTTATTTTTCTTTTTATTCTTTTTCTTCATATTCTTAATATTTTTTTATTATTCTTATTCTTCTTTTTTTCTAATTATTATTATTATTATTATTATTATTATTATTATTTTATTATTTTTATTCCCCCTATTATTTTTTTTTCTTCGTTATCTTTTAATTTTTCTAATTCTTCTAATTCTTCTAATTCTTTTTATTCTTCTTATTCTTCTTATTTTTCTTTTTCTTGTTATTCTTGTTATTCTTCTTATTTTATTTATTCATTTTATTTTTCTTATTCTTCTTATTCTTCTTATTCTTCTTATTCTTCTTATTCTTCTTATTCTTATTATTCTTATTATTCTTCTTATTCTTCTAATTCTTATTATTTTTCTTATTCTTCTTATTCTTATTATTCTTAGTATTCTTCTTATTCATATTATTCATCTTATTTTTCTTATTCTTCTTATTCTTTTTTTTCTTCTTATTCTTTATATTCTTATTATTCTTCTCATTCTTCTTATTCTTCCTATTCATCTTATTCTTCTTATTCTTAATATTTTTCTTATTCTTCGTATTCTTCTCATTCTTTTTATTTTACTTTATCATCTTATACTTCTTTTTATTCTTATTCTTCTTATTCTTCTTATTATTTTTATTATTCTTTTTCTTTTTAATTTTCTAATTCTATTTATTCTTCATATTCTTCATTTTCTTCTTATTCTTTTTATTCTTTTTATTTTTCTTTTTATTCTTTTTCTTATTATTCTTCATTTTTTTTATTCTTATTCTTCTTTTTTTAAAATATTCTTATTTTTTTTATTATTCTTCTTTTTCTACTTATTCTTCTTTTTCTTCTAATTCTTTTTTATTCTTCTAATTCATCTAATTCTACTTATTCTTCTAATTCTTCTTATTCTTTTTTTCTTCTTATTCTTCCTATTTTATTTATTCTTCAGATTCTTCGTATTCTTCTTATTCTTCTTATTCTTTTTATCCTTCTTATCTTTCTTATCCTTCTTATTCTTCTTATTTTTCTTATCCTTCTTCTCCTTCTTATTCTTATTATTCTTCTTATTCTTTTTTTTTCTTTTTCTTCCTTTTCTTCTTTTTCTTCTTTTTCTTCTTAATCTTCTTATTCTGCTTATCCGTCTTTATCTTTTTAATCTTTTTATTATTCTTATTCTTTTTATTATTCTTATATTTCTTATTTTTCTTTATCTTTTTTTCTTATTATTTTTCTTATTCTTTTTATTCTAATTATTCTTTTTATCCTTGTTATTCTTCTTATTCTTTTTCTTCTTTTTCTTCTTAATCTTCTTATCCGTCTTTATCTTTTTAATCTTTTTATTATTCTTATTCTTCTTATATTTCTTATTATTCATTATCATTTTTCCTTCTTATTTTTCTTATTCTTTTTATTCTAATTATTCTTCATATTTTTCTTATTTTTCTTAATTTTCTTATTTTTTTTTATTCTTTTTATTTTTCTTATTTTTCTTATTATTTATATTCTTCATTTTTATGTTTGGTTTATTATTATAACCATTCTCTCTTTTGGTGAAGGAATATATTTTTTACAAATTACTTACTTTCTACCCATTCCCCATTTACTCCATCTTAGGACCTTCTGGATAATTTTGACACATTATCAAAAATAAATAAGAAGCACAATAGCACATGTTATATCTTTTGTGGCTTGTCACTCGTCCTAGCTTTCCTCCTACTTGTGAATGCAAAACTAGGGAGTGAGATTCTTTCCCGCGCTCTTCCTTGATTCCGCTCCTTATCATATCCAATATGTTAAATTTATTCTCTCCTCTTTCTTCCTCGAACTTACTAGCTGACTATTTTCTGCCTGCCTATTTCTATAGAAACTATTCAGGCTACTATTTACTTAAGTCTCCTGCCAATTTTAGTTCATTTACACCATAGGCCTTCTCCAAGTAGTGCACAACCTGCCTACTGCTGCTCCAGTATGTGGCACTGACTACTTCCTACACTATAGGCTTCAGCAACTCCTCTTCCATTAGAGGTTCTGATCTCCAGCAGTATTTTAGTTTTTTGCAACATCAAGACACGTCATACAATCTAATATAGCTTTCTATCCATTTACCCTTCCCGTTAATATTTACTTTACACTTCAATGCAAACTAAAAAACAGAAATCAAAAAAAAAACAGGGATATTCTCCTGCTTTCATTTCTGTTTATTTCCCTACCTTGCACTAAGTAACCTTCTGCCCAATCCCAAACTTGGTCTGCCTGCTATTCACTTGAATAAAAATCCCTACACAAAATGCAAGCAAACATACCTCTTGGAGCCAGTAACTCTTCCATTTCTAGTAGTGCAAATCTGGAATCCGACAAAATAACAAACATAAAAAACCCTATGTGCCCCCCCGCCCCCCCCCCCCCCCCCCCCCCCAGCCGATTCTACTTCTCTTTCTTCCCCCAATATCCCCTCTCTCACCAACTCTCATCTCCTAGCCTTTTTAACCCTTAGATATGGGAATGCTAACCTATCTAGTCTAGCTAAACATTGTAAACTAACTGGCAAGGATTCCTCATCAAAATCTTTACCCCCTTTAAGGAGGCCTATTCTAGCTAAAGTGTCAGCAAGCACATTTGCCTCCCTTTAAATGTGTTGAATAGATGCCTTCAGCTACTTCATTAGATTTATAATCTCATCTTCATATTTTCATCAAGATATTTTGTTTGTTGCTAGATCTACTAGCAATCTAGAGTCCACCTAGATTTGTAGGTTTCTCAATCTAAACTCCTTGTAGACCTGCAAACCTTTTATGAGTGTGCTAATTTCTGAGTGTAGAGCTGATGAGGCCTTTCATGACAGAGAATAAGTTTTAATAATTCGCCCTTGTAAATCTCTAATTACTCCTCCTTTTGCAATCACCACGTCTCTTTTAAAACTTCCATCCATTTTAAGAGATAGATGTCCTGTAGGAGGCTTATTACAACTTATGCTCTTTATGCTTTGAGGCTTCACCTTACTTAGTGTAAGCGCCCATAGTCCCTAATTGCTCTTTTCACATCTATATTTTCAGCCCTTATTGGCTTTACTAGGGATATATTACTAATCTCTCTCCAAATATCTTTTAATATTTCCGTTGAGTTCATTCTTTTACCATCATATCTACTCTTATTCTAGCTTTCCATAAGCTCCAGATAACCACATGTGGAAGATTTTGAGCAGGCCATTTTTTGGTTGAGCTTTTAGAAATTTCTCCTTCCCATTTCCTAACTCTAGCTACTAATCCTGTTTCTTTAATATTTATCTGAACAAATTTTTATAGCTCCTTCCAAACTTCAGCTATAATTTTACCTTCAGAGAACAGATGATCTGTAGTTTCTATTGCTACAAAGCAATAGTCACATCTAGATACCAGCTTTATACCCTTCCTTTGCATATTATTATCCACTAGTGTAGTATTAGAAAAATCCTCCATGAAAAAACACATTTTATACGGAATATCTTTTTTCCAGGCCCATTTAAAAATAGGTTGAATAGGTTTGTCTTTTCTAATCACTTCTTTTACCGATTTTAATTTGAAAATTCTTTGTGGGTTGAGCATCAATTTCCAGACACTATTATGTAGTATTGAGAGTGATTCTACTACCCCTTTCTATTTTCTAGTGCTTTCCAATTATTCGAAGCCTTCTTCACGCCTTTATTACTTTCCCACCCATATTTAGCCCTCTTATATTTTGTCCACAGGCTATTATTTTTTTCCAATCTCCGCCAATCTTTGCAATCCCATGTTGAAGCCATATCTGCTAAACTAATTATTCCTAAACTTGCTTTATCTTTTGGGTAACATATATCTTTCCATTTTTTATAATGAAGCTTTGATCTCCTATCTTTTTTGCCCCATAAAAAGTTTTCCATTTCCATTTCTACTTTCTTTATAAATTTCTTAGGTGGGTGAATAAGCAACAAAATATGTACCAGTGTACTTAGAATATTTTTTTATTCTTCTTATTCTTGTTATTATACTTATTTTTCTTATTCTTCTTATTCTTATTATTCTACTTATTCTTCTTATTCTACTTAATCTTCTTATTTTTGTTATTCTTTATATTCTTCTTATTCTATTTATTTTTATTATTCTTTTTATTCTTTTTTTTTCTTCTTATTTTTTTATTCTTCTTATTCTAGTTATTCTTCTTATTCTTATTTTTCTTCTAACTTTTCTTATTCTGTTTTATTCTTCTTTTTTTATAAATTTTATTTTATTAATTTTAATAGCCCTCTCTTTTGGCGGAGGAATACTATTGTAACAAGCTAAGATACTACCATTTGCCCTTTTACACCTTAGCAAAATTAAACAAATAAAACAAGCAATAATAAAATCCTTCTTAATCTGATATGCCTAAATTTTTAATTCATAAAAATCTCCTAGTTTTAGTTTCTATAGAATTTAATAATAATATCTTCTTAGACTTTATGTCTGCCTTTTCTTTAAAATTTATGCTTGAAGTTTCTTTGAGCTTTATGCATGTACCTCTTGCTTTCTTGTGCTACCTTTGTTATCCTTTTTCCTGCTATCATGATATGTTTATTTAACTTCTTCTGTGCTTTTGTGCAGCTTCTGCCTATACATTCCAATTTTACCTCAGTCTGCCTTTAAGTTCATCCCTCCTATTGTTTCAGTCTGCCTTTAATTACTTTTTGTTATTGTTGTTTTTAATTATAGTGGTTCCTCTATTTTTAGCCAATGTCTCAACTACTTCTATAGCTTCTTCTTATTACTATATTACAGACAAGTAGACAAAGAATAACAGACAAATAGAACAAGCTACACGATTCTTGCTTCTGTTTACGTAATTTTATCAATCATTGTAGAATGACTGATATTGGACTAGCTTTTCTGCACTTTTAAGAAATAGTACAAAACAATATACATCTATCATCTTTTCTTCCATGTTGATTCTCTTTTGCAGCAACATTAATCACCACCCAATATAAATACCACCAGCCATTATCCTACACATTTCACATATCACCACAAAACATCTGACTACCTTTATATTCTCTCCCATGTAGTTTCAGACTACCTATAGAAGTAGTTTTTAGCAATTTTTTAGCATCTCTATTACACAAGATAATAAAACATATCACAAAAATCTCTTTTACTATTTCTGTCTCTGTGACATTAACAATGTCTTCATTCCATTGACTCTGGCACCTACTCTTTCAGAAAAAAACAAACAGACAATTATCCCTCCCAAACTTTCCTTTGTTGTTGCCTTTTGGAAATAGCATGTCTCACTCCCACCACCTGCATCATCTTCACAACCATTCATCCATAAATTAACTTAGAGTAAAACTAGCAATAATTTTTTTGCAAGGTCCCAAACAGAATCCGTTTAAGCACCCCACAGGACTAGGATACTAAACACATTACACTTGAAAAAATTTTAGGAATCCTACCATAATGCAGCACAAAATCCTACCATGTATGTAAATCCCCTATTCTTTAAATTTAACCTACCATGTCTACAGTGTTCTCCCACATAAGAACTTAAGGTTAATTAATATACTAGCACTTTATTACTTATATACTTCTTAAAAGATTCTTAGAATAAGTGTTAATTATCCTGAATATAGGATATCCTATTTCACCTAGTTTGAGTAAACCTCTATATTTGGTAGGCATGTTTTGAGCATTAAAGAATTGATTTCCTGATTTTCAACTTATTTAGCTAGCTTATTGGCTACTTGATTTACTTATCTAAATATGTGCATAATACTGTAGTTAAGCTCGTGAACTAGTTGTAACATTTCTTCTATGTCATTTATATATTTCCAAAACAATCTCTGACCTTTAATAAAACATACTAACATACTTAAATCAATTTATATTTGAATGTTCTTATTTTCCTTACTTTTCATATCTTTAATCCAGACAGAAGTGACCTAATTTCAGACTGCATAGAATTATTAGCTTTCAACCTCTTACTGAATGGTCAAATCATCTTGCCATCTGAGTCCCTCAGAATTCTCCCGCCTCCTGATGCACTTATTCCTCTTTTAAAACTATCATCTATGTTAAGTGTCAAATATCCTTTTGGAGGTTTATTCCAATGTATACTCATAAAGCTTAATGATTTGGGCTTTTGAAGCCTTAGTAGCCACCTATATATATATTCTTTATTTTCTAAGTAAGTTATATTCTTTAATGGAAAAGCTTATGAAGTGATTTTTAGCTTTTTTTAATTTTGCATACTATATCCTCTACCTTCATTTCAGAACCCTCATATCTACTTTTGTTTTTGGCTTTCCAAATATTCCATAACACCAAAGGTGGAATGGTATTCTTGAGCCATATATGAACCAAATTAAGATCAGGCCCCCCTCATCCATTTCCTATGGCTTTTTTTGAGAGATCGATTTTTATCCTTTAGATTCATTTCTTTTTCAAATATTTTCCATATCTTTAAAGCTATATTACCTTGTGAAAATAGGTGATCCGTGGTTTGTATTTTTATTTTATAGCAATCACATCTAGAGGCTAGATTTATACATTTTTTTTGAATGCAAGTATCTAATGTGATAATATTAGATATAGATTTCCATAAAAATAAACTTATTTTAAGCCAATTATTATTGTTCCAGCACCAGTCATATAAATCTTGTGTGGGTCTTGTGTTCCTAATTATATTCATGGCTGATTTTTAAGAAAATGAACCTTCTTCGTTTAGCTTCCATTTCTAGCCATATTTAGTAAGCACATAGTGGTTATCCACCATATCTTTTTATCTTAAAGTTTGTTTCAAATTTTAAGATCTATTACTAATGTTTTTTATCCTGTTAGTGTTATTGTTAATTAGATATTTTGCTCTCATATATGATGCCCAAATATTTTTATTCTTTTTTATCCTCCACCATCTCTTGCATGCCCATTCTTCGGCTATTTCCTCTAACCTAGTAAATCCTAGCCCCGCATATTCTTTTAGAAAGTAATGATCTTTCCATTTAATCCAATGAAAATTCAGTCTACCATTCTTCTTTCCCCAAAAAAAATTAGCTGGTTCTCCTTCTATTTTTCTTATGTAAAATTTAGGCAGTTTCATCACCATTAGGTTTTGCATTGATGTACTTTGCAGCACATGTGTTATGAGTGTAATTATTCTGCTCATATTCAATGATTTAGTTTTCCAGCCCACGATTTTGTTTCTAAGCTTAACAATCAAGAAATTTAGGGTCTCTAATATAAACCTACCTTCATATAATGAGCACCCAAGAGATAGCTCCTTTTATGTAAGAGGAGCATGTATCTTTTTATCCTATGTATTTGGCTGAGCAGAGCTTTTTTTGATATTTTAAATTGGCATTTGTTTTTATTGAGCACAAGACCCATTTCTTCACCCATTGTTTGAAAATTTTTCATTAGATTCATTATGGATTTATTATTACCATTGGTGAACAAAATGATGTCATCTGCATAAGCTAGACAACTGATCTGAGGGGTATCTCTATATTGCCTAAAAGTGTATATGTCCCCTCTAATTATTTTAATTTTCAAGCTAACTATAAATAATTCAAAATATATGTTAAAAAAAGTAGGTGATAGGGGACCTCCTTGTCTTAACCTTTGAGTGGGCTTAAACTGTTTCCCCTTCTCCCCTTTTATAATGATGCTGAACTAAGTACTTGAAATACATCTTAATATTAAACTTATCCATGCTTCTGCTAAGCCCATTTTTCTCATGGAAAAACATAGAACCTACCAGTCTACTATATCAAATACTTTTGATAGGTCTAATTTGAAGTTTACAATATGTCCTTTAGATTTGGAGGAAAACTCTTTCAAGCATTCTTTAGCCAGGCATATATTCTCCATGATCAATGTGTTTTTCATAAAACCTGATTGTTCATTTGAAATAATTTTAGAAAGAATAAATTATAGTCTATTTTGTAGCAGTTTTGCCAGAATTATATATATATAATTACATAGGCTAATGGGTCGGTAGTCTTCTCCCCCTTCTAGATTTTTATTTATAGGAATAAGGACTATGTGAGTTAGTGCCCACTTTTTATTTATTTTAGCACCATAGAAGAACCAATGGGTGGCATTAATAATATATTGTTTTATTATATCCCAGGAAACTTGATAAAATTTAAAATTCTAGCCGTCTGGACTAGCTGTGCTATCCTTATTCATGCTAAATATAATGTTTTTGATTTCTTCCTTTTCTGGGAATTCCATTAGTTTCCTATTATCTTCATCATTAATTCTATTATTCTTGTTTTGTATAAATTTATGACTTTTCAGTTTACTGTTATCGCATAATAATGATTTATATATGTCTTCTAGAATCTCTTTAGTATCTGACTTATTTTCTATCAATATTCCTTCATTATTTAATAACCCATTTATCTTGTGTTTTTGGCTCTTGATTATCGAGGCCATATGAAAAAAATGTCGTGTTTTGGTCTCCCTCTTTTAACCATTTTACTTTTGCTTTATGTTTCCAAAATATTTCTTCCATGTGTAATTTTAGTTTAAGTTCACCATAAATGTCATGTTTTTGCCTTATTAAGCTCGCATAAATTGCTTGTGCTATTATTTCTCTCATATTCTATTTCGAGACTTACAATTTTTTGTTCTATTTCTATAATACTTTTTTTTGATTTTGCCCAACTTATTTTTATTCTAGTTAATTAAATGTGATTTCAATCTATCTAGTTTAACAATGAGAATTTGATTCAGATTACCCTTAGCTGGTAGCACCCAAGACTCTTTAACTGTGTCTTGAAAGTCATCATGTAGACACCACATATTTTGAAAATTAAATGCAGTGTTTTTCTTTTTATTGTTTTGGTGGGATATAAGAAAAGTGCTATGATCTGAACAGGTTCTATTCAGATGCTTAACTTCTATATTCTCAAAATAATCCAGCCATTTATAATTAAATAGGACTCTATCTAGTCTAGACCTAATAACTCCTTTATTTTTATGATTAATAGTCCATGTAAAGTTTGAACATAAAAAGCTAGCCTCCAATAAATTATATCTAGTGACTGTCACATTGAAGTGATAACTAGCTTGTATATTTTTTGGTCTACCACCTTTATTTTCTGATGCATTTCTAACAGTATTAAAGTTTCCTCCTATTATCCAGGGTGTGTTTTTTAATGCTGTATCCTCCATGATTTTCCAAAGTTCTTTCCTTTTTTCTTTGAAATTGCTAGCATAAACTACTGAAATAAATGCTAGATTACTTTTATTTAAGTTGAGATTTATAATTTGTTCGAATTCCTCAATCATTGTGATATTCATATAATCTTTCCACATCACCCATATTTTACTAGCTTTATTATAGCAAGCATTTGTGAAACCTAAGTTATTCTTAAAATCTTCTAGCTACTTATTATCTACCATAGGTTTAGTTAACATTAATAGTGAAATTTTGTATATTTTTATCATTTTATTAGTCTGTTTAAGGATGGGGAGGTGGCTATTCCCCGAATATTCTAGAATAAATATTTAAACATTAATTAAGGATTTTAGTTGAGCTCTTGCTTTACAATTTGTATCATAGGTTTTATTTAGGTAATTTTTAGTATTTCTTGACTTTTTAATGCGATTAGAGCTCTGAACAAAATCAGATCCTTCCTCCTCAATAATAGGCAATTGTAGGCTTATAATTTTCAGTTCTTCCAAGACCCATTTCCTATTAATTATTTATGCCCTTCTTTTTTCTCTGTCTATGTCATCTTTAGACTTTGAGGGGTAATTTGATTCTGTAGGGGCTATGTCATTGTAGCTTTTATTTTCTACTTTAGAACCAACTTCAGAACCTGAGAACCACACCTCTATGTCTTCTATAATTAACTATTTTTTAGGTTTTCTGATTTTAATAACTATGTCTTTAATTTTATCCATCATAGTTCTAATTTTTTATGCTTCATATTGCACAGAGTCTTGGTTTATAATTTTTGTTTATAGGAAAGGAGATTCTGTTAATGTAATCGAATTAATCAAAGTTTTAGTTTGATTACCCATTTCTCTTTTTTCCAGCCCAGTTTCTCTTTGATCAGTTTATCCCAAGACATAGCCATACATTCCTCTATTGAATGACCCATTATTTTATACTATCCACATTAGATAGGGAGCCGTTCAGAAATGATAGACTGCCAGTAGCCTATTTCTTTGTTATGCCCAATCCATTTTCTTTGCGGAATAGGAGCTTGTAAGTTAACCTCAATGCAAACCCTTGTCACACTTGGTAGTAAGTGTGGTAGTGGCTCCATCAAATAATAGGGAATTTCTGATAATTTTAGAGATGGAGAATAGAAACATTTTAATGAATAAGTAAATAGGCAATTGAGGTAGAAGAAACCATACCAGAAAGAGTGGGTTTTCTTCCTTTGCATAAAATTTTTCTGTCCATTTGAATGTTCTCATAGGGAGCCTGTATATATTCTAGTTCTCATTCAACCACAAGTGAAGGTGGTCCTCTGCTATAAAAAATTATAGAAGTATATGCTTGTTGTCGATAGCACCTACCTTGACTAAGCCCTTGAGATTTAGTAAGGAGAAGAATTCACGTATTTCATTTATGCATGGACGCCCGTGGGAGAATTTCTCAATAAGCAAAAGTTTGTAGACTTATGAGAGGTTTGAAATTTCTTCGTGGGAAAAACAATCATGGGCTCACCATTTTTAGCCGAGGTTTTTTATTAGGTGGGGTAGATAGATGATATGTTTTAGAAAATGATTTCTTATGTGCAAGATAATCAATTTTCTCCATTTTCAGGTGTAACCCACCACTTTATTCCACAAATTGAAGCTTTCTCTTTCTAAAATTCCCACTTTCTCTTTCTAGTTCTTAGAGTTGTAAGATTTCAATAAAATAAGTTTTTCTTTCTTTTTTATTCTTTTTATTTTAGTTATTCTTCGTATTTTTCTTTTTTTACTAATTCTTGTTATTTTTTTATTTTTATTTTTTCTTCTTATTCTACTTATTATTCATATTTTTTTATTCTTCTAATTCTTTTTATGCTTCTAATTCTTCTTATTATTCTTATTCTTTTTAATCTTCTTGTTCTTTGTATCCATCTATTTTTTATTATTATTCTTAGTCATCTTATTCGACTTATTCTTTATATTCTTCTTTTTCTTCTTATTCTACATATTCTTTTTATTCATCTTATTATTTATTATTATTATTATTCTTTTTTTGTTATTCTTTTTATTTAACTTATTCTTCTTATTTTTATTAATGTTCTTATTCTTATTATTCTACATAGTTTTGATATTCTTCTAATTCTTATTATTATTATTCTTTTTATTATTATTATTATTATTATTATTATTATTATTATTATTATTCTTCTTCTTCTTCTTCTTCTTCATATTCTTATTCTTCTTAATCTTCTTCTTCTTCTTCTTATTCTTAATAATAATAATAATAATAATATTATTATTATTATTATTCTTCTTCTTCTTCTTATTCTTCTTATTCTTCTTATTCTTTTTTTTATAAAGTTTGTTTTATTATTAATAACCCTCTCTTTTGGCGGAGGAATACCATTTTTACATCCTACATCTACCCGTAGCCCTCTTACACCCATCTTAACCTTAAACATAGTAGCTAACATATTGGATTTTAAGAACTTTCTCAAATAAGCATTTTCATTTTATAAATTAAACTAGAATAGGCTGAAGGCTTTGCTCTAGTTTATCAAGCCTCTTAAGAAGCCTCTATTTTCGGCCATTCTTTCGGCCCATCTTTCATTTGCTTTCATGTGTTGTTCGGCCGTTTCCTATGCTCCGCATCTGCCCTCGTATCTTCACCGTGTCTGTTGTTATTCACGTCATTCCCGAATATTCATCAACCATCATCCTTCTTCATTTATATGCTCCAGTGCATTTATATGCTTTATATGCTTCATTTGTTGTTCAGCCATCTGTTGTTTGGCCATGTCTGTTGATCACCATCATCCTTCTATTTATACGCTTTATTCGCTTCAAATTATAAAATAAGCATAGTAGTCATCCTTCTTCACCGTGTCTGTTGTTCGGCCGTCATCCTTCTTCATTTCTACACTTTTCATGAGCTGCTACAAGACATAGGACTTCCTGCATAGCTCAACCAATAATAGTTGTATAACAGATAACTCAGCCAATAAACCAGATTATTGCATAGCTCTGTCTATATCACCTTTTAAACTAGATTATAACATATAAATAAATCACCTCCGAGCTCGTATAAACTGCATGAATGTTGATCACCCACAGGGCCAGGTGATCAATCAAAAATCAACAGCAGTCCAGTAAGCCAGTGATAAACAACTTATGATTGTATGATCTTATCAAGAGCAATATATATATAAACTGCATTATTTAATCCACAAAGTTAACATCTTAATCCTGCAAATAAATAAATTCTAGGGACCATCAACAGTATAAAATAACAACCGCATAGCTTAACACCACAACAATGAACAAATACATATCTATGCATTTGCATAACCTACCAAACAAGTATGGAGCTGCGCCCATGCTTTAGGACTCACTTACTTACTTCTTTTTGATTATTTAATCAAAAGCAATATATATATATAAACTACATTATTAACCTATAGAACATCCGCAAAGTTAACACTTTAGAAAAACAATAAACACCATTGGTAGATTAGTATTTTAACATCTTCATCCTGCAAAACATGTGCACAACCTACCAACCAAGACCCCATGCTGAATCTACCACTTCATATGGAGCTGCGCTGCTGAAAATTAAACACCAATGCATATCCAAGAATCTCATGCTTTAAAACTCGCCTACTTGCTTCTTTTTTAGATTATTTAAACTAAATTATAATCTAAGTTTTATTTTAAATTTAGCTCAGCTTCCACCCTTCCTAACTCTTACAAAGGCCATTCTGCTGGAGTGTTAGCTTCTTAATATATATGCAGTATTGATGCATTTAGTTCATTTGAACTTGAAAAGGAAGTTTCGCAAAATTCTTCCTCCAAACACATCCTCCTTTGCTGTCCTTCCTTAGCTTGAAGCTTGTTAAGCTGCTAAGAAAACAAAAATAAAATGCAACAAATACTACAATTTCAATTCATTTTACCATCCCTTCTACCTCTTGCTGAATCACCTGATTATGTGTGTTTGGCTTCTTCCCGCTTAGCCATATCCTGCAAATAAAACTGCACACCGCGCTACTTTTTTAAGCAATATTCCTATCTATTTTTACTTATTCTTAGGTAAGGGAATGTAATTTTATCTAATTGTGCTAATCCTTTCAATTTTATTGGCAAAGATTCCTCATCATACTCCGCAGCCCCTTCTAACAATCCTATTTTAGCAAGCTTTCCTGCCAATGCATTTGCTTCCCTATATACATGTGATATTGATGCATTTAATTCTTTAGCAAGACTCACTATTATTTCTATCTCCTCCTCATGCCGCCAAAGTACTAGTTTTTTATTAAATAACTCAACCAATAATGTTGAATCTACCTGTAATTGCAAATTTCTATATCCTAGCTTATTACAGACATATAATCCTTCCTTTAGTGCCCTAATTTCTGAATGCAGTGCAAAGTAGGATTTTCCTACTAGTGTGAAAGCTTTCCTAATTCTACATTTAGAGTCTCTTATTACTCCTCCATCTCCTGCAATTCCTAAATCTCTATTGAAGCTACCATCAGTATTCAACGATAGTTTCCCTTCTGGGGGCCTATTCTAGCTTATACTTTTAACCCAATGAATCCTTTTAATCTTAGTGGAATGATTCCAAGTTTCCCTGGCTTCTTTGTCCATTTCAGAATTATCTAATATGATAGGTTTTGTACAAGATATATTACTAATTTCCAACTTAATGTCTTTAAGGATATTATCTACATTCATTTTTATTCTTCTTATTCTTCTTATTCTTATTATTATTCTTATTATTTTTATTATTCTTATTCTTATTATTCTTCTTATTTTCTTATTGTTCTTATTCTTATTATTCTTCTTTTATTCTTCTTATTCTAGTTATTCTTTTTATTCTTCTTGTTATTCATTTTCTTCTTATTATTCTTTTTCTTATAATTCTTATAATTCTACTTATTATTCTTACACTATTTTTTTTATTCTTCTTATTTATGTTATTCTTATTATTTTTCTTATCCTTCTTATTCTTTTCTTTCTTCTTTTTATTCTTATTCTTTTTATATTTTTTTTCTTCTTATTATTCTTATTATTCTTATTCTTTTTATTATTCTTATTCTTGTTATTCTCTTTATTTTTCTTATTCTTGTTATTCTCTTTATTTTTCTTATTCTTGTTATTCTCTTTATTTTTCTTATTCTTGTTATTCTCTTTATTTTTCTTATTCTTGTTATTCTCTTTATTTTTCTTATTCTTGTTATTCTCTTTATTTTTCGTATTCTACTTAATCTTCTAATTTTTCTTATTCTTCTTATACTTATTATTCATCTCATTCTTCTTATTCATTTCAGTCTTCTTTATCTTCTCATTCTTTTTATGATTCTTATTATACATATTCTTCTTTTTGTTCATTTTCTTTTATAATCTTATTATTCTTTTTATTTTATTTTTTCTTTTTATTCTACTTATTCTTCTTATTTTCTTATTCTTATTTTATTCTTACTATTTTTATTATTTTATTTTTTCTTCTTATTCTACTTAATCTAATTATTATTATTATTATTATTCTTCTTCTTCTTCTTTTTTTTCTTCTTATTTTTATTATTCTAGTTATTCTTCTGATTCTTACTATATGTATAATAACATATAACTATAATTAATTATATCTTACTATATGTATAACTATAAAAACTTTAAACGTAACTATATTAAAATATATAATTTACAACATATATTTAATATACATTTTTATATATTAATATATACAAATGTATTTTACAATATCTATGAGTATACATAACTATACTTATAAATAAATATAATTAAATTAAAAAATATATATACCTACATGTATAAATATAAGTTTTAATTATATGTGTAACTATATGTATAACCACATGCAACTATATTTATAATTACATGTATAACAACATACAACATTATGTTTAACTATATGTGCATAACTATATATAAATATTTGTATAACTATTTAAAACACTATACAATTAAATATAACTATATTTGTAACTATGTATACATATATGTAAATCTATATATTTATTTATAACTTTGTATACATTTATGTATAACTACATAGAACTACTTGTATGAATATGTGTGTGTGTGTGTGTGTGTGTGTATAACTATATGTTTAACTATATATAACTATTTATAACTAGATATACAATATGTATAATAACATATTACTATAAATAATTGTATATTACTATATGTATAACTATAAAAACTTTATATATAACTATATTAAAATTTATAATTTTCAACATATATATAATAAACATTTTTATATATTATTATATAAAAATATATTTTACTATATCTATACCTATACATAATTATATGTATAAATATATAAAATAGAATTCAAAAATGGACGAAGGGGACTAAAGTCAAATCAGCACAAAGATGGCTCCAAGACATCATTCCACCTTTAATAGTATGGTGCATGTGGAAAGCCAGAAACAAAAGCCGGTATGAGAATATAGAAATGAAAATAGATGACATAGAGAGAATTATTACAAAAGAAATAATTACTATATCAGAAGCTTTCTCGTTAAAAAAAGCTTACATGTATAAAAAACAAAGACTATATAGATAGATGACAATTAAGATTTTTAAAACCTAATCATTTAAAGTTTATGAACATTCATTGGAACAAACCCTCAAAAAAACTACATGGCTCTTAATACAAACCGGCATTTTAAAAGAGAAATGGGTATAGTTAATACTGGGAATCTCCGAAGGCATGGTGCTATGGGCATACACTAAGAAATTTACAGTAAACACACCCCTACAACTAGAAATTCTTGCATTCCTGATAGGACAAAAATTATGCAAAATTAAAAACATAAAAAAACTACAAATTCAAGTTGACTCATTAATTTTAGTAGGTATAATTAAAGTCCATAAATCACTATGGAAATAAATAAATGATATATAAGAAAATAATCAACTATTCTTGGAATTAAACGGCTATATTGAACATATTTTTTGTGATTGCAATCAAGCTGCCGATAAGTTAGCTAAAGATGGAGAAAGATTAGGAAATCAAGTATTTGAAGCCCATAATATTCCTAATAAATATAGAGGCCCTCATGTAAGATGAAATGACATTCCTTATAATTAGGAATGTTAAAGATAATAGTCAATGGCCAACAGGGAGAAGCCATTACAACCTTATATATTATCATATATATTAACATATATTATGATACCTACTGTATAAACAAAAATCTTTTATTATATCATAACTATTGTACAAATTGCTTCTCATGCATGAAAGGTGAAACCTTGGCTCAACATATCCTGGTCCTGTGAAATGAGCACATCAGAACATGTTACAAGTTTAGTTCATCCCAACCCTGTGGGATGTGCCCTGCTATTATAACTCTCAGAATAAGTGATGCAGCTCAAGAACCTCTTTTAAAGGTATGGTTGCTGGTAAAGCATAAATAAAGCACAAGGGGTAGGGCATTCTGAATTTTTTATTGATTATAGCAGTGTTCCTACTGTGAGATGTTGTTTGATGTCATGAATATATATATTTTTTATCTTTGATTCTTTTACTGTAAGGATAGGAACAAAACGAAAAAAGTAATGAAATAGCGATAGAAGAGGGCAGGAGCTAAAAGAAGCAAAGGCTTATAACAAGAGGACAAAGCAAGAGGCAGTATGTTGTGACTGTTAATGTCTATTTATTTTTGTTATGTGCTTTTATATATAGCAGGAAATCAAAGTCAGGAGAAACTAAACAAGAGGTTATAAAGAGCGCAGATATGTACAAAACCAAGGACCACTATTAAAGAAGGGTAGGAGCTAAAAGGAGCAATACATAGAGGTCAAAGTAGGAGCCATAATACTATCACCATTGGAGAAACGAAAAAAAAAAGTTATAAAGACCGCAGCTGAGGAAAGTAAAACAAGAAGCAAAAGGTCACACTCTAAAAGATAGGAAAGTAAGAATTTTATCTAAAGTAGTATGGACAACCTACAAGTAGAATAAATTTGGTTGATTAACTTCGAAGAAATAAAATAGGATTATTAATGAATAAATGCCTAAGTCAACTTATTTTTAACTTCTTTACATTTATTTCAATTGAACATAATGTTGTAAAAGGGTTAAGGGGAGTTTTTTAGATTGTACCAATGGTATTCCTGCACCAAAAGTGAGGGTTATAATAATAAAACAAATAGTATAAAAAACAAAAAAAAAAGAAGAATAAGAAAGATAAGAAGAATAAGAACAATAAAAAGAATAAGAAGAATAAGAAGAATAAAAAGAATAAAAAGAATAAACAGAATAATAAAAATAAGTAGAATAATAAGAATTAGAAGAATTAGAAGAATTAGAAGAATTGAAGAATTAGAAGAATTAGAAGAATAAGAAGAATTAGAATAATTAGAAGAATTAGAATAATTAGAAGAATTAGAAGAATTAGAAGAATTAGAAGAATTAGAAGAATTAAAAAAATAATGAGAATAAGAAAAATAAGTAGAATAAGAAGAATAAGAAGAATAAGAAGAATAAGAAGAATAAGAAAAATAAGAGGAATAAGAAGAATAAGAGGAATAAGAAGAATAAGAGGAATAAGAAGAATAAGAGGAATAAGAAGAATAAGAAGAATAAGAAGAATAACAAGAATACGAAGAATAAAAAGAATAAGAAGAATAAGAAGAATACTAAGAATAAGAAAAATAAGAAGAATAAGAAAAATAAAAAGAATGGAAGAATAAGAAGAATAACTAGAATAAGAAGAATAACAAGAATAAGAAGTATAATAAGAATAAGAAGAATAAAAAGAATAATAGGAATTAGAAGCAAAATGTTAATTAGAAGAATAAGAAGAATAAAAAGAATAAATAGAATAAGAAGAATAAGAAAAATAAGAACAATAAGTAGATTAAAAAGAATAAGAAGAATAAGAAGAATAATGAGAATAAGAAAAAATAGAAGAAAAATAAGATTAAGAAAAATAAGAAGAATAAAAAGACAATGAATAATCAAAAGAATTAGAAGAATAATAAGAATAAGAAGAATAAGAATATAAAGATGATTCAAAAGAAAAATAAAAATGTGAAGAAGAATAAGAAAATGAAGAAAAAAAGACTAAGTATAATAAGCATAAAAAGAATAAGAAGAATAAGAAAGAATAATAAGAATAGCAAGAATAAATATATTAAGAAGAATAATAAGAATAAAAAAAGAATAAGAAGAATAAGAAGAATAAGAAGTATTAGAAGAATAAAAAGAATAAGAATAATAATAAAATTAAGAACTATATAAATAATAAAAACAAAAATCATAATAATAATAATAATATGAAAAATAGGAAGAAATAGAAATTATTCTCCCTCTTCATGCTCTCAACTTCTAGATAGAGAAAATCCTATTTTCTAGAGAGGGACATCTCCATTTCTACTCCTAACAAGCTACTTTCATGCTCAAAATGGAGCAAAGGCACCTCTTATCAAATAAGTAGCCATTTGCCTCAATTTTAATTGAGCCCATGCCTCCCTCGCCATTGTTCGGAAAGAAGGAAGGAATTCTCGTAGTTCTCTTCCTTTCGGAAGAGTTGTAGAAACTTATAGAGGCCTTCAAGTACACATTAATAGGGAAGTTCTCCCATGGAAGACCTCGCTCGCACGACATACAAGCATTTGTCACCTCATTGAAGTTCAAAGGTAAGATTAAATTTGCCGACTACGATGCTAAACACGTCTTCCTATAGTGCTGTATGTAGGAAGACTTTCACCGAATATGGTTAAAAGGGCTATGGCAGGTTAATGGATATCCTTTGCACATATTGAAGTGGTCGAAAAACTTCAACCCACATGAGGAAGCCCCGCTAGCCCCGATGTGGTTCTCTCATTCAAATCTTCCTTTATACCTCTATAATAAATACTCTCTGTATGCTATCTTTTCATGTTTGGGAAAACCATTGCTACGAGATGAGGTGAAAGCTTCCATGACTAGGCCAAACAATGCTTGGGTTTGTGTCAAGTATAATTTACTGATATAGCCACCTACTCGTATATGGATTGGTAGTGAAGATGGAAATCATAACGAAGGGTTCTGGAAATCTATGATGCCATAGAACTTGCCATTTTACTACCCTTGTTGCAAGAGGTTAGGGCACAATATGGGGGATTGCATGTTGGGGCTGGAGGAGAAGGGTAAGGGGTAGGGACAGAAGGGAACAAGGAGGAGGGAAGAACAATGGGCAAAGAGGGAAGAGAGGGGTTTGAAAGGAAGTCATAGTGGGATAATATAGGGGGAAGATCCATTAAAGATAGGTTTAATGGAAGAGGAAGGGGAGGGTAAGAGGGTGGAAGAGGGGGTAGTTATGCAGCATAAAAGGGATGAGGGAGGAAGTTCTGGAGATAATACTGTAGTTAGGAGTAAAGGAATAGAGAGTGAAGAAGAATGGGATGAGGGAGAGAAGGAGGAAGGCTGGAAAGAGATGGTAGGGCAAAGAAAGAGGGGAAAGAGGGTTAATACTAGGAGAGTCCTGAGGAAGAGGATGAAAAATTATAAATTGGATGGAGGAGGACCTACTGGACTTTCCAGAGGCTCTGATATCTTCAATGGTCCTCCTTTAGGTAGGGAAGAGGTAAATGAGGAGGTGAAGCTGAAAAAGGAATTTATGAAGATGATTGGGAAAAGCTAACTAGGGAACAAGAAATGGAAGCCATAAAACAAATGGCAATGCTTCTTGGGTAGCAACTAAATATAGGGAGATAACACAAGTAACTCCTAATATATCTAAGCCTTTGAGGAATAGGGGGAAATATTTAAATAAAACATACGAGTCTAAATGTACAACAAGAGCTCAAGCAAAGATAGGATTTAATGAATAGTTGTCTCTACTAGAATATAAGGGGGGTGGCAAATAACCCCTCGACAAATAGGTTGAAAGAATTAATTAAAACATATAAAATTACTCTAGTATTAATAATAGAACCTATGATTCAGCATGATCAAATTGTTAAATATAGTAAATTTTTAGGGTTTAATAATGGGTATTCTAATGTAAATAGTGAACTCTGGATTATGTGGCACAATTATCTGGATATTATAATATTAAAGGACAGAGCAAGTATTTCATTTTAAAACTAACAAAGATACCGAGAGTATAATCTCATCATCTTATTTATTGGATATTAAGAATAAGAAATTTTTTTTATTTAGAATAAGAATAATGTTATAAGAAGTTTTAAAATAATCTGGATATAGTGCACAAAAAATTTTTCTTATTCTAAATAGAATTTTTCTTATTCTATTTAATAATTTTTAAATATTAATTTTTTTTCTTTTAACTTTAATGAAAAGATTTATATTTCTTTTATATTTCAAGATTTTCAAATTTTGTATTAATTATTTTTTTAAAAATTTCCTATAATTATAAAATTTTTATAATAATTATAATAATATTAATATTAAATAGAATATTCGTCAATTCATATATTTTTGAAAATATTTTCTATTTTATCATACAATGAATTTATTTACATTTATATTAGTAGAAATTTTAATATATGTTAATTTAATTTAAAAATATAGAAAAAAATTATTATACTTCTTGAATTAAGTATTTAATGTTACTTTAATACAAATTTGTGTCTTAATTAAAAATTATAGATAAATTTGTTGTATAATTTTTTTAAAAATTAATAAATCATAAAAATAGTTATTTTAGTCCTTATTAAATATAATTTTTTTTGTATTTTTATATTTTTAAAATTATTTATTTATAATATCATTTTTTTTATAATTTTACGAGGAGAATGTATCTTTCAATGATCACTCATCTATAGAACATTGACATACATTTAATAAATAAAATTAAATAAAATATTAAAACTAATAATAAATTAAAAATTAAATAATTAAATATTTGCTAGGAAAATTACGTCGCTCAATCTGGCCCTATGTTTGGGATTTACTTAGCTAGGGAAGTTCTATCACTAAATTCATCACTATATTCTTAATTTAATTAGCTAGAGAAGTTCCATCGCTAAATCCGTCGATATATTCTGGATTTAATTAGCTAGAGAAGTTCCGTCACTAAAATCCATTACTATATTCAGGTTGTAATTGGCTAGGGAAGTTTTGTCGCTAAAATCTGTCGCAATATTCAGTATGCAATTAGCTAGGGAAATCCCATCGCTAAATCCATCACTATATTTTGGGATGTTATTAGCTAGGAAAATTCTATTGCTAAAATCCGTTGCTATC